>BRYE01000005.1:3997287-3999787 GCA_030159115.1 Actinidia arguta var. hypoleuca | reverse complement strand
TACTACTGTTAGGTCGTGCCTAAAAACCAGATTTAAGCCTACTTAGCCTGTCAAAACCTCATTCTTCCAAAACCTGAAAACAAAACCCTCAGAGCCTTTCTCTTTAAACCGTGAAGTTCTCTCTCTCCATGGTCAAGGTAACAATCTAATCTCAAATCTTTCAATTTCCCTTGATTGTTGTGATCTTTCCCTAACCCTAACCCCCAAATCCATTCTATCCCCCTCAAATCCTAAACCCTAGCCCCAAAACCATACTCACTCACCATGATTCGCACCAAGAATGCCAATGTAGATGAGGGAGGTTCCTAAATTTTGGAAAAAAGTAAAGGGAAGAGATCGGTGTCCGAAGCCGAGGGCCTGGAGGCAAAGAAGAGGAAGGAAATGAAGGGCAAGGGGGACCAAAGAAGAGGATGAAGAAGAAGATGAGAGTGAAGAGGAATAGGTTGTGGGCCTCCTAGTTGTGGTCATAGGATAGGAGTCTTTTAATTGTTTTTTATATTTTTAATTTCTTATTTCGTTGTTGTTGAGTCGGTCCGGTTGGGTTGTTGGTTCTTTTGGGTAGTGTACGAGCAAATCAAAAATCGACATCCATTTTTTGTCATCAAGTTTCTTTTTGTTAACCAAGGTCAATAGAAACTTCAAAGTCCTTGTTAACTCGGATATCCCTTTATCTATGAAATGATCTTTATTATCATTATATCTTGTTTATGTTGTGTTTATAGATAATCGTTTTTGTGTTTGCCATTCCATTGTTGAACAAGCATGCGCATTTTGATCGAATGTACAAACCGAGCACATGTTTGATATATTAGGAGTGATTATCGATTGAGAGCGAACATCTTTTGTGCGAATTGAAGTTGAAACTCGTCTTAGATAGAAAAATTCAATTTTATGATTTTTCAATTTAGTTTTGATGATTGATTGTTTGCGAGAGTGTGAATGAGTTCATATATAAGCATATTCAAAGTTTTGCATCATTTTAAAATCATATGACTGATTGAAGAGTTGTTGAGTTAATAAGCCCCGCTTTCACTGATTAGTGTGAAATCTTGTTAGAAGTTAATTTTTGTTAGGGACAAGCAAAGTTCAAGTTTAGGTGTGTAATTATCACATAATATTGCATATAATCGATACATTTTTCCTTATTTTTGTATACTTGCATAGGTTAAAGTATTCGATTTAATCTATATTTTGTTCGCAAGTTATTTTTGTGAGTTGTGTAGAAACTTTGACGTTAAAGACGTCCTTCTAGCCATGTTTGCGTATATCGAGGAAGTTTTGATGAAGTCAAATGGCAAGGAGAGGCCCCGAAGTGGCAATGTGAGACCCAAATTGAGAACTGGGAAATCAAGCAGGTGACTACTGGTAGTGGCACATTTTAGAGGCAAAAGTAGATAATTCACTACATGTAGTTGATTCAGCACTATTGGTAGTACACATTCCAAAGGCAAAAGTAGATAATTCACTATCGGTAGTTGATTCAGCACTACTGATATACATGGCAGTCTAGAAGCGAAAGTAGAATATTCACTACTGGTCATGAATTCATGACTACCGGTAGATCGGGCGGATAGGTAGCTCTAGAAATAGAACTACCGGTAGTGGATTCATGACTACCCGTAGTAAAGGCTAAAACAAAACTTTTCCATCTTTTATGTGCAACTTTTAGGGGTAGTTTCGTTTTTTCATTAAGACTTTTTGGGCGGCCTATTTAAACAACTTTTTTTAGATTCTAGGGCAACTTTCATTTTAGGTTTGACCCCCATTTTAGATCTAGAGTTATTGTAGAGAGAGAAAGGGAATAAGAAGTGGGTTTGTGTATTTAATGTGTTGGATCTTCAAATCTTTCGATCTCATTTGTTCATTAATGGTTGTAAGTCATTTTTAATCAAGTTTGCAATTTCAATTTGTGCTTTTATATTTCTATTTCAAGTATTTCAAAATTTTTCATAGATGAGGATGAGTAGCTAAACTCTCCAATCTTTGGGTTAATTGTGAAGATCGATTGAAGGTCTTGGATGAATAAGGGGTTTGAGAATTTTGGGTTTAAAGTTAAATAATTAAGTTTTTTTTTTATCATTTTTTATCTTCATTGTTATAGAAACTATTGAAAACTTGGATGATTGATTATGTTTGACAATGCTTATGCATAAACTTAGTCTTAGTATAAGCACTGCGTGAATCAATGGTATTCATCCTCGAAGCTAACAAACCGATTTCATCTAGAAAATGAAGTTTCTAAGGAATAAGGAGTTTTATTGCCAAATCTTCTAAATCCAAGACTCACGACAAAATCGAAAGATTCGAGTTATAAACTCATCCCCTTTGAAATTCCAAGAAATAAAATCGTTTGGAACAATCAATTCCAAGACTTTTCCACATTAATTTAAAATCAACTTTGTACAAGTCATTTACTTTCACTTGTCTGTTAGTTGAGATAATCAAACCATTTCCAAAAACAATCGGATTTTTATTTCTTTTCTTTAGAGACATTTTGTTT
>BRYE01000005.1:3984787-3987287 GCA_030159115.1 Actinidia arguta var. hypoleuca | reverse complement strand
ATCTTTACTTTCACAACCAAAATACACACTCACCACCACCACAGCTACCATCACCGCCAATTGTTTTCTTTTTTTAAATAACAGTTATTTTTCTTTTAAAAACAAAATATTTTTTTTGGAAAACTATTTTCAGATTAAAAAAAACAGTTTTTTCTTTTAAAAAAAAAACTATTTTTCCAGAAAACATTTTCTCTTTTTTTTTGGAAAATTATTTTCAGATTTAAAAAAACATATTTTTTTCTGAAAATAAAGTCATTTTTTAAAAAAATTTACATGGATTTTTTTTTTCCTGAAAATTTATTTACAGATTATTCAAATAAAATAATTTCTATTTTCAGATTAATCAAAACTGATTTATTTTTCTGCAGTACTCTAAAACAGTTTTTTTTTTCTTTACAAACAAAACTGTTTTTTTTCAGAAAATAAATTAAAAAAATAGTTTCTTCAGAAAATAAAGTTTTGCAGAAGAAAACTATTTTCATTTTCTTTTTTTTTCTGTTTTCTATTTTTGAAAGCAGTTTCTATTTACTTTTTTTTTTTGGAGAAACTGCTTTTTTTTTTCCAGTTTTGTAAAATAAAAAACATATTTTTCCAAAAAAGTAAAACGAAAAAATAAAAAAAAATAGTTTTTTTAATGCAGGAAACAAAAATTAAAAACAAAAAAATGTAAGTAAATAAAAACCTTAAAAGTTTTTTTTTTTGTACTTTGAAAAGGGAAACAAAAAAACAATTTCTTTGTCCTGCTCAATCCAATCTGAACTCATTCTTATCATAACCAAACATTGTAATATGAGTGATTATTCTCACCTCATTTCATTCCAATTTCATTCTTTGCAATTAAATTCCATTCTATCAGACCAAACGGAGTCTCGGGGTTAGGAAAAATGATATTTTTATAGAAAATTTACACCTAAACCATCACAAGAATAATGTGAAAATAACATTTTGGTAAATAAATTTTATTTTGAAGAATTTTTTGTTAGAAATTGAAAGATCGATATTATGTCACATTATTTTATACATAAATTTTGTATATCTTTTTTTTTTATATATCATTACTCTCAACTTTATGCTATTATTTGATACGTAAAGGTTACTTAACCACTATCACCGCATTGCCAAACTCCACTGGCAACTGGCAACATCGCCAACCACCCAACACTACCGCCACTACCATTGAGAATTTTCTCATCATCACCAAACATATCTAGCTATATAATTATAATCAAGTTTATTGTAATCAAAAGGGGTCAGAAAATCACATAATGACTTAGAAATACTCTCACACACATAGACAAATATTTACGAGATTCGACAAATTTATCTACGTTTTCATGTAGCAGCATTTTCAGTATATATAGAGAATGAATTTATAAGTTACAAGTTTCTCTATATCTCAAGCTCTTTGATATTCTCTCTCTTTGCTCACACACATATTATACATCCATATGACAGTTTACATAAGTTCAGATTACACATTTTTTAAGGGTATTAACTCAGACATTGAAAACTTTCTTGGATTTTTTAAAAAGCTGTATTGAGAGAGAACAGTCTTGATAATGGTTGGATCATTGGAACCCAAAGACATGCAGGGGGGGCTGCATGCTAAAGGTAAGCCAAAATTTCAAAAATACTAATGCATTATTTTATTGGGTTACTCTAATATCCCTAGTTTCCTCTGCCATGGATGAGAGTTAATAGTATGTTATATATAAGTACGAACTGCAGTATAAAGAAACGTCCTAAGCGGCAGGCCGACTCCAAATTCCCGGGGTGTCAAAAAGGGTGCCACGTGGTGCTCGAGAGCATGGGCGGAGCTAGGTAGAGGTAAGTGGGATCCATTGACCTCACTAAAAAAAATTTTACATTTTTAGTATAAAAAAAACACACTACTTTGACCCCATTAAAAAAAAATTATACTATTATCTCATAATTTTATAATTTTGACCCCACTGAATTTCTCTCCTGACTCCGCCACTGCCCGCGCGCGAGAGACTTGGCTTAATTATTTTGTGCAAGCAAGTTAGCCACTTTAGCATAAATTTAAGTTGCCAAAAAACAAACAAACAATATTGCTAGGGATATTTCATAAATTACCGAATGAATTAATCTATACGCACATGAGGTATGAATCATACACTATCACTTGGATATGAGACTCATACCTTATATAAGTGAAAATTAATTCATTCGGTAATTTATGGAGTGTCTCTAACTTTATTAAAAAAAAATCAGCAAAAATTGTGGGTTACGGGTTGCGAATGACGCCATTGATGAGGTGTACGTTGTGCTACTATGCCCACGTTTTTTTTTTTCAATTGTGATAATCAACCTCTCACACAATTACACGGTAGATTAAGTGCATGCTGCAATTACCATGTAGCTTGCCAAGCAAATGTGTAATCAAAAGTCGGATTAAGAGTTATGTTTGCAATTACTTGTAGCTTGTCAAACAAATGGGAAACGAAGAGGTGTGGCGTGAGGTGCACGTGAACTAATT
>BRYE01000005.1:3950000-3957500 GCA_030159115.1 Actinidia arguta var. hypoleuca | reverse complement strand
TTAAATACTAATGAATGGTTTTGTTATCATCGAAATCAAGGCTTGATTCAACACCTAACTCCTAAACCCTAAACCCTGACCCCTGACCCCTAAACCCTGAACCCGAAACCCAAAACCCAAAACCCAAAACCCAAAACCAATAACCCCTAAACCCCAAACCCCAAACCCCAATTTTAAAAATATTTTTTCTCAAGAAATTATAGTGGGTTAAGATATTGTAATGCTATAATTCATATAAAGGTATGAAAATAAATTAGTACTCATTATAAAAATTAATTAAAATTTGAATTTCAACGTATAAAAATACAATATATCTAATATTTTTATATTTTTTATATTCTTTTTTTGTTACTTTAATATCTAATATTTTTTATTTAATTAGTCATTGCTCATTTAAAGAATAAAGGAAAAAAGAGAATAACAATGTTATTATTAATTTTGTACTTAATTGTCTTAATTTTAAAAAAAAAATAATAATAATAAGACTTAATAGCCATTTGTAATGAAAAATATTACTTATTTGAAAATTTTCGGTAATAATTTCCTTTACTTACGGTCTCTAAATAAACGTGGACCACTCCCACGACTAGTTCCGGTCCCAATTCGAAGGCATATTCGTCTCTCTCTCTCTCTCTCTCTCTCTCCTCAATCCGAAGCCCCCAACCTTTATCGAGCGCAATTTGAAATTCTGATCGACTTCTCCATCAAAGCCCTTTCCGTCATAATTTTAGGTTGCTGTCATTCTCTTGTTTCTTTCTCAATTGATTTGTGTATGTATGTATATGTTGAGAAACAGTTGTAGTAAAAATTATTTAGCGTTATCCTTATTGCGTTTTCTTTGAAGTTGCAGCATTTGCTTGTATGACTCCATTTTGGGTATTTCTTTAGTTTTCCTGAAGAAATTGATGCAATCAATGTAATGTTGTATAGTTTGGGGAAAGGGCTATTGAGACCCATGGTTTATTTATGATTTCACTTTATCACGCTTGCACAAATTGTTCTTGTTTATTATCGCCCAAGTAGACCTTCCATTATAGGAGTTAAGGGTGTGTTTGGAACTTATGTTATTAGAAGATCGATAGGTTTGCAAAAACTATAAAGAACGAATAAACAATGTAGTTTGGCAGTTTGCCACGGCCACGATAGAGTGGGAGAAGAAAGCAATAAGGATTACAAGGCCTTATCTCTTAATTCCCTCTTCCTCTCTCAATTTACACACCCCTGTTTCTTTATATCCAGACCCTAATTCGAAATATTTTGAGAGAAATACAAGGCATGTTACAACAATCTCCTCCTTGACTTGTAATTTTTTTTTTTTTTCGAATTACAACAATCTCCAAAGGGAGGTATCTCCCGAGTTGTAGTTTTTTGGTTTATGAAGGGAAAGGGGAGGGAAATGCTTCCTTCATTCTCTTTGGTTTGACAATAATTAAGGAATGATAGGGAAGTGTATAATGGACTTTAACTATTGTAGCCTTTATATATATGTGTTATGCATTTCAATATATACACTATACAAAAAGAAAGGAAAACTATATTGAAGACAAAGCATTGGTTTTCATTATGCATCTTTGAGAAATAAACAAAAGAGCTACAACAAGAAGATTCATGTACCTGCAGAATTTTTCAAGATAAGTCTTTTAGATGATGTGAATCGCCATGTTTGTAAGTTTTTGGGGTAACATGCATAAATGATGCAGTATAGGTTACATGCACTATCTAGTCCTAGGTAGACTTCGTATGGATAACAAATACTTGTATAATGTGGGTTTTCCAATATTTAGTTTTTAAAGGGTTGTAACGAAAATTAAAAAATTAATAATGAAGTGCACTTCCCCTTCGTTTGCTCCCAATCTTGGAGGGGAAAAGTCATGTTCAAAATGTTTGTATTTTCTCCTCTTGTTTTCCCCTCCGTCAATCCAAACATCAAATAACTAACTCTTCCCCTCCCAATCCTTCACTTTCGCCCAAACCCCTCAATCCAAAGAAAGCGTTACAAACAGCTTATTATCAATCTTGGTCACCAATGTATTCGCGCCGTCCCATTTTGGTCCCCAACATATCAATTGCATGATTTTGGTCCCCCAATGTTTCAAATTTTTACTTAATTAGTCCCTCGATTGGATGCCATAAAGAATGGGCGTTAAAATTAAGGGCATTTATGGGATTTCACCATGAAACAGCTATGGAGGGAAAACATCCCACCCAAAACCCTGTCCATGCACTTTTCTATATTTATATATGGCCATTATACGTATAGGTCTTAGTAAGAAAAAAACAACAAAGCATAAAGAAGAGGTAAGAAGCCATAAGTTATGGGGAAGTGTAGGTTATGTGTATGATGAGTTGGACATATATGTATGAAGCCAAATCAGTAGAAATGAAATTTCCTCTTGTATTGTGCCAAATGTGTTCTATTCACAATTAAGATGCTCACACCAAAAAACTATACATGTTCTGTGAAACGTTGAGATCATATTAATGCTATAGACTTTATAGGTGCAACTTAGGCGGGAACAACCCGCGAAATCCGATCCCAGCCTGAAAAATTTTAGAGCTTGAGCAATATAAATTGAAAAACAAGACCAGACTCCGGTAAAAATTTTGGAGCCCAAATTAAAACTGAGTAGGGCTTTGGCAGAGATATTGGACAACCCAAAGCCCGAATTCTATATGCTATATGTATAATTATATAGTACATAATAAACAATATGTATGCATATTATTCTAATATTTGCTCATTAATTTTCATCATTCAACTAAATTTGAGTTATAAATATAAATTTCTGAGTAACTTTAATGTTATTTTGACTATCCCTTTCCCTAAATTTTTAAGTATATGACTCACAAGAGCATCATTATGATTTATGACCACTAATTATCTCTTGAACCAGATTTGGTTGGGGACAGAAATACCCTGAACCCAAACCCCGAAATCCTAACCCCTAAACCCCAAACCCTAAAACTATGAACCCTAAATCCTATAACCCTAAAACCCTAAACTCTAAACCGCTAACCCCTAACCCCTAAAATGTGCCTCCTAAACCCTAAAACCCATAAACCCTAAACCCTAAATCCCAAACCCCAAACCCCAAACCTCTAATCCTTGAACCGTAACCCCTGAAACCCCTAACCCCTGAAATGCCTAACTCTTAAACCCCTAAAACTTGAAACCATAAATCCAAAACCCTAAACCCTACACCCGAAATTCGAAATCCAAAGCCCTAAACCCAAAACCCTAATCCCCCGGTACTCGGAACCCAAACTCCATAACCCCAAACCTTAATCCCTAAACCCTAAACTCAAAACCCCAACCCCAACCCCAACCCCTTAACCCTAAATTGTGGACTATGCAAGATAAAAAAAAACTATTTTCTACATTATGCCATTGAGTTACAACTCTAGGAGGACATCTACAATAAAAGTTATTTGTTATTTCAACTATCGTTGACAAATGCAAATTGTTCAACCAAATCTGGGAAACCCAACTTGAAGGTGGGTTTGTTACTGTATTGTTGTTTCTTTCTTGTTGTTGTCATCTGATAACTATATAGAACATTATTCTAATTGTCAAAAAATAAGGACATGAGTAATTCATGTTTATTTATATATCCATAACCTTCGGTAGTTCATTTCTTCTTTTATTGCATCTGTGGCCTAACAAATCTATGTAACGAAGCAACGATTGAAACAGAAAGGAACTGCTTCTTCATTTTTCTAGTCTATGTTTGCTTCTTTTTCTTTTCTTGTTAAGCACATTTAATTCCTTTGTTTTGACTTTTCATATTGTGTAGAAGGATTTCCACTGAAGTTCTTGGTCATTCACTTACTATGAATCTTATCAAGGTTGTACTTTTGATTCTGGATCGTGCGTATATGCTTTCGAGTCTTTGTTTTTATTTTAAACTTTTTAAACAAGTGGTACAATGAATAAAGACGAGTATCAAACACTCAAAACGTAATAATATGTTCATTATTCCAAATCATACCCCATCATTTTAATATTTTTGAGTTATGATGGTTTGGTAATTTTTTTGTTTTAATTTTTTGGGACAGCACAAAAAGCTTGTTCTCAAAGAAATTTTCTAATAACAACCTAATTTAAAAGGCCCATAACAAGTATGTTCTGATTACTTTGGACTATGCAAGGGTCATTTATTCTCCACTTAGTCAAATTCCAACCAAACTTGCTCTTCTTTGTTTAGAGTTACATAGGACTACCAGGAAAATGGCCATAAACATCGTCATTTCGAGGTTCCCACTAGAGAGGTGATCTTCCACGGGGATAACAATATTATATATAAAGTGACTTTGATACAAATACAATGTTGTCCTCAAAAACTTTTAGTGAAGGTTCATTGTTAGAGATATTGATAAGGGGCTTATCAATTGGGATTTGAAGATTTAGATAAAGTTTGGAGATAACAATTAGTGTAGTCTTACCCTTATCGGCCATATGAAACGCCAACACAGTATTCCACCGAGATGTTGAATCCATGACGGTTGCCAAGTGCACTACTCTTGTTAAGTGTGCAATGAAAGAAGTATGCAAGAGTTAGAAAGTCATGTGATCCAAAACTTGTGGTCATGCAAAAATAGGCATCAAAAGCCAATCGGGGTGCTTTATAGCACAAACAAGTAACTTTGAGACAAAAAAATGCAACAATAAGGTTCAAAGGAAAACAGTGGAACATGATTTTTTTTTTATGGAGAATGGTTGGTATGCAAGAAGAAGCAGAGGTAGTGAAAGTGCAGTAAGAGTGGATGAAGCTGGTCCAATCAACCCGCTCCAATACCATGTCAAATAACGAAGATAAATATGAAATGGATGCAAAGGGTTTACGTGCTTCATCCATGATGCCTATGTCCATGAGAGAAATTAATAGTAACATGTTAACTCACTCAAACAGTTACATGATATATCCATATTTATATACTAATAGAGATAGTGATAAGATTCTTATCATTATCTCTAAACCTTATCTAAACTTTCAAATCCTAATTGATAAGATTCTTATCAATACCTCTAAAACATTCACGAGCACTTGCATTTTTCCCCTCTAACTAACCTTCTTCTGACATTTCTTACCGACTTCCTTGTGATGTTACCTACTTTGAGCCTTTTTGCTTCATGCACTTCAAGGTCATTTGCTTCCTACACTACTTCAATTCCATTGATTTTATCTTCCTTGATTTTCTTCTGGCGCTTGAGATAATTGACAACCCCTACTAGAGCAATGTTAGCATCCTCATTCGTCATAAGTTGCTCTACAACTTCGGTAGGGGTGACCTCTACATTTTCTATTAGGCCTTCTATCTCACCAAAGAGCATGTGTGAATCATGGATGCCAAGGTAATTGGAAGCCAAGATCTTGAATCCTTGACCGGTACAATAGGACATGTGAATGTGAATGTCCATACAACCAAGGCGTAGTAGAGCATGGGCAAGTCGGTCTCTATGGTTGGTTGTAAAAATTACTATACGCTCATCTCCACAACTCAAGCACAGGCCATCGATGAAGTTCAACAAACCCAATAGCGTCAACTGCAGTAGAAAATAGGTAGCACAAAAGGCCATGAGATTAGTTAGATAAAAGTTACCGCCTAAAGGATCAAATCAATCAGGGGAAAGAAAAAGTTTCACACAAAAAAAAAGAGATCGTGAAAATAAATAAATAACCTTATTAGAAAACAAATATCTAAACCTTGGTATTGGAAACATCCTGCTCAGTCCCCATCTGGCGATCTTGCATTTCTACACTGCAATCTATATCTTCAATCACAATGATGGACCAATTCATGGTGGACACCAAAATCCTCCTCAGTTCTGAATTGGAGTACAAACAAATCCAATGGGATTTAAGAGCGAGAAGGAAGGAGACGGGTTGATTAATTGACAGAATTATCCAGAGTTAGTAGGTAGATTAACTAAAATATCTTTTCTTAGTTATTTTCAATTTATAGAATGGGATGGAAGTTTGAGATTGATGTCAATTTCAAAGTGCAAGTCTTACATTGAAAAAAATTAGACAAAAAAAAAGTGTTTATTTTGTTCCAGATATAAAATTCTAGTATTTTTTCAATAATTCTATTTGAATCCAAATGTTTTACTGACTTTTTTATTTTTTTATTTTAACCCATAATCAAATTACTTTTTTGTAGAAAGCCTTAATATTCAAAAACCGCACTCTTCACACCAACCACCTCCACCAACCACCACCATCACCATCATTGTCATGGCTCCCATTCTTCTCCGGCCAACACCACTCTTTCGCTACCTTTCTCAACCCTCACCCAGTACACCCACGCCCAAGGTCGCCACCCACAACACCTACCCACTCAACTTACCCACCCCCAGTTGCCTCCCTCCTCATCTCACACCCCCAATCGCAATTCTAACCACTACTCTCCCCCACCTCTCTCTTTTCTTGATCCATCCCACTGAAAACAAAAAACTTAGGTTTCATTTAAATCCTTAGCTTGAAACTTTAATCAACAAATGGGAAAATTTGACTACCGGGTGATCGTTGGGTTTGCAAGGTGGAGAGGCGGAGGGATTTGGGATTGGCTCGATGGAAATGAGTATATATTGAAAGGCAAATTAGAAAAGTTCAAAAGTTTTTTAAAAAATTGAATTCTGAAAAGGGACAATTAAAAGGGGACGGAGGGAGAAGTAATTTGCATATGGAAGGCCTTGGTTGGTGTTGAATCATAGTTGAGACAAGTGGAACGGAGCTCTTTGTGTAATTGTGATTGGTAGGTCTGTAATAAAAGCCCGCCCGGGTCAAAAAATATGGGGTTGGGGCAAGCCCGACCAAAGCCAATCAGGCTCCGGCCAAAATTCAAGCCAAGTTGTCAAAATTCAAAAATTCCAAGGCCCAGGTTTTGATGGGCATTGGGCTCGGGCTCGAGTTTGGGTTTTGGATTTGGGCCATTGGGCAGACTTGGGCTCAGGTTTGGCGGGCAGGCTTCGGCCCTTTTTTTATTTTTGTGAACAATGGTGTAAGACTTTAAAGGGTGCAATTGCAGGGTGGGAAGGGACTTAGGGCCCTAGGAGATTTCCTAATAGTATAGGGTTGTAGGTGTGATTGTAATTTGTGCTGCAGATTTTTTGTTGTAAACAAAAAAACAGAAAAAGATTCTGTCGGTTAATAACTTGCTAGTCTTGCTGCTTTCTGTTCTGTTCTGTTCTGTTTTTTTCCCTGTCCAGGCAGGTGGGCTCGAACCGAATACATATTGGGCAAGCTACTTTTGAATTTTTTGGGCGGACTTTGGATTTGGATCACCTAGGCTCAAGCCCAACCCATAACAATTGGGCAGGCTCAAGCCTAGGCCTAAATCAGGCTTTGGCCCTACGGGCTGGCTTGGGCGATCCACAGGCGGTTTTTGGGTGGGCTTCTGGCCTCGTGTTTTTTTTACACCCCTAGTGATCGGATGTAAAACCTACACAAAATAATCCTGTTTAGCCAGTTGTAAATCATTAAGTGGCAGCATATAA
Source organism: Actinidia arguta var. hypoleuca (assembly GCA_030159115.1). Classification (NCBI taxonomy): domain Eukaryota; kingdom Viridiplantae; phylum Streptophyta; class Magnoliopsida; order Ericales; family Actinidiaceae; genus Actinidia; species Actinidia arguta. The sequence continues at coordinate 3,950,002 of BRYE01000005.1, read as the reverse complement.
AA
>BRYE01000005.1:3935000-3937500 GCA_030159115.1 Actinidia arguta var. hypoleuca | reverse complement strand
ACCTTTTGGAGATGGAAACCCTGCCCTTTTCCTCCTCAGTAACAAATCTAGGTTGTTACTCCATATACACCTCCTCCTGAAGATCACCATGAAGAAAATCATTCTTCACATCCAACTGATATAAGGGCCACCCAAGATTGAGAGCGAGGGTACGAACAGAAGCAATCTTAGCAACCGAAGAAAAGGTCTCATCATTGTCAATACCATATGTATGAGTGTATCCCTTAGCAATAAGACGCGTTGCTCAAAAGTCCAGAATATATTTCACCGTAATCATCCAACGACAACCCACTATAATTTACAACAGACTTGCTAGAGGAACCGACTCCCAAGTGCCATTAGTATGCAAGGTTGTCATATCATCAACCATAGCTTACCTACAACACTAAGGAACACAGACAATAGTAACACACATATTAAACGCACATAATGAAGAAGACAAATGATCACAGGAGAAGTACTAGTGCGTTTACCTAGCATATTTATTTTGTTTTAGTTAATTAGTTTAATTTAGTTCAACAAAATTCAATCTTTGTCTTCCGAATTAATTTAGGAATTGATTCAAAAGTAACGTAACCTAGTCTTTTAATCCCCGTGGTACAATATCGAGACTAAAATCACGATTCTATTTGAATTAATACTTTAGAACGGTTTACATTTATTTTTGGCTCAGAAATGACATTTCGGCAAAGAGCGCACCCACACCATCTCACATGTAGTATGAGCCATGGCTCAATATTCGACTTCTGCACTAGATCTAACAACAACAGTCTGTTTCTTACTCTTCCAATTTACAAGATTTCCACCTAAAAAGACACAATATCCTGTGGTAGGTCGCCTATCAGATGGAGATCCTGCCCAATCAGAATTTGTGAATGCCTCAACACGCAAGTGTCCATTTGCCCGATAAAACAAACCACGCCTTGGAGGAGCCTTAAGATACTTCACAATTCTGAGAACTGCTTCCCAATGTGGAAGATTAGGTGCAGACATAAACTGACTCACCACACTAACTACAAAGGAAATATCAGGACGTGTGATTGTAACATAGTTCAACTTACCAATCAAGCGGCGATATTGATCTGGATTAGGGAGTAACTCCCCCTGGTCAACACATAGTTTCACGTTAGGATCCGTGGGGTCTCAACAGGTTTACTTCCCAATAGTCCAGTCTCTTGCAACATATCCAGCACATACTTTCTCTTAGACAAGCTAATATCATTTGTAGAGCGCGCCACCTCAACACCTAAGAAATATTGTAATTTTCCCAAATCCTTGGTATAAAACTGTTGCTGTAGGAATGTTTTCAATTCATTGATACCTTTCTGATCATCACCAGTTATAATAATGTCATCCACATAGACAATCAACAATACTTTTCCCTTTTCCGATGTGAGAGAAAAAACCTCATAACAGCATCGCTAAACTTGCCAAACCAAACTCTAGGAGATTGCTTAAGACCATACAATGCTTTACAGAGGCGACATACCCGATTACACTCCCCCTGAGCAACAAACCCTAGTGGTTGCTCCATGTAGACTTCCTCATGAAGATCACCATGACATCCAATTGGAAAAAGGGTTAGCCAAGATTCGCAGCAAGAGAGAGAAGAACACGAACAGACCCATACTTGGCAACAGGAGAGAATGTCTCAACATAATCAACTCCATAAGTCTGAGTATAACCCTTAGCAACAAGACGGGCTTTATAGCGCTCAATCGACCCATCTGGATGGTATTTCACAGTGAACACCGAATGACACCCAACAGTAGTTTGGCCAGACAGAAAAGATACCAAGTCCCAAGTACCATTATGATGAAGGGCAGACATCTCATATTCCAAAGCCATCCGCCACTTGGAAATAGATAAGGCTTCCTGGACAGTATTAGGAACAAAAATGAACGAAATAAAAGTGGCAAAGAGACAAAAACACGGCCACCTTGGCCGGAGTCACGACCAAAACTACCACGAGCTCCTCCTCCAGACTCGCGACCACCACGCCCAAAACCACAAAGAGGACCACTAGTAACCAAAGCAGAGAAAGCAGACTGATCAGAAGGCAAAGAAGAGACATAACCAGTATCAGATATAGAAGCCTGACGAAGGCGGCTGAACACGTCACTTAGGGGAGGTAACTCCTGACCTCCAAGCAACTGAGAACGAATCGGATCATAAGACTTAGGCAAACCATTCAAGAAGCGAGTCACATTAAGAGACTCACGCTGTCGACGCATAACCTTAATATCGGTAGGAAGAGGCTGACAAATATTGAGCTTCTCACAAACACAGCTGAACTTAGCATAATATGTCTCCAAAGAAGAGTCACCAAGACCCAGAGAAAAATATTCCTGATACAAATCAAAAGTCCGACGTAGATTATTAACCTCAGAATATAATTCCTGAGTTCGTTGCCAAACTTGTTTAGCAGTGTCCAAAAACATTAGTGCACCACTAATATCAGGCTCCATAATATTCCACAACTTAAGGCGAATTTGGGCAT
>BRYE01000005.1:3857500-3865000 GCA_030159115.1 Actinidia arguta var. hypoleuca | reverse complement strand
TCTAAGGGAAGGTCTGGAGGCTTAAAGGATCCCCCTCGAAAAGCCCGTAAGGAAAAGCGACATGAATCACATGTTGACCTAGAAAGCCAAGGTGATAGCAAATCCGTGGCATTGAGCAAGCGAAGAGTGTCACCACGCAGAGCCCACTCTAGCGTGGACCTCTGCAAAACACTCAATGCTAAGTGAAACTGAGAAGTGATCTGCATGACAAACTTAACAACCGAACAACTGTAGCATCAATCAAAATAATCATTCCGGCCAAGTCAGTAGCTCGTACGACTATTTTAGCGCTAAAGGAACCAGTCCCGAGATCCCCCAAGAAATTGAGGGAATGGACCTGCCAGAGAAATTCACACCGCCGAGGTTCACACTTTACAAACGGAAAGTAAGACCCAAGATCCCACATCAGCCATGTCAGGAAGATAATGGCCTTATGGAATCACATGGACGCCATGATGTGCCGAGTGTTTCCATCGAGCTTGGGAGATCTCGGGTTGAAATGGTTTGATCGACTACCACCAGGATCAATTGAAAGCTTTTATAAGCTCACCGAGTCATTCGTGGCTCGGTTCCTCATAAGCACGAAGGCACCAAAAGGCGTTGACTCTCTCTTGAAGCTTAGGAAAGGCAAGAATGAATCAATTCGAAATTACAACAAGCATTATTGGAAAACTTATAATGAAATCAAAGAATGCTCAAAAGAATTGGCCATGGCTAGCTATAAACTTAGACTTACTCCCAGAGAGCAACTTTGGGAGAATTTGAATCTCAATCCCCTAATCGATTTTCGGGATCTCATGTCTTGGGTTGAAGTATTCCCTCGATTGAAGGATGACGTCAGGTAGGCAGAGCGAGCTACAAGTACAAACCCCTGGTATGAGGGACCGTTCAAGAGGCGCAAAAAAGGATCAACAAACTACAAAAATTGGGTGAGGCAGGGAATCAACATGGTCTTTAAGTAGCCAATCTACAAGTTCCTCACCCGAATTCAAGACAAGTCGCATTTCAAAAAGCTTGAACCCATGGGGTGAAATCCCTAAAAGCTCAACCAACGACGGAAATGTTCTTTCATGAGAAAAAGGGACATAGAATAGAGAAATGCCAAGCTCTGAAGGTCTTTCTTGATCAACTTGTCCGAGATGGACACTTGAAGGAGTTTTTTGACCAAGAAAAGACCAGAGCAGAGGAGACCAAGGTTAGACCTAACCCCAGGGTCGACCGAGGCACTGAAGAAGCAGACAAAGCCTTGGATGAGGAAGACCTTCCCTTGGGAACTATTCACATGATAGGGGGCCCAAATCACCCTAATCTTGAGAATAGAATCCAAGGGGAGATCTTCATGATTAGACAGATGAATGAGGTTCTCTCGGTCCAAACAATGGCTAAGAAGCCGAGGTAAATGGAATCTGAGCCAAGAAGTATTACGTTCTCCAGAGCCGACCTTGAAAGGGTCCAACATCCCCATACTGATCCCTTGGTCTTTCAATTGAGGATTAACAATTACGACGTCAAAAGGATCTTGGTGGATAAGGGGAGCTCTGTCGAGGTGATGTATTATGATTTGTTTAAACAACTAAAATTGTCAAAAGCAGACTTAAAACTTGTCCGAGCTCCACTGGTTGGTTTTAATGCTCAGTCTCATTGGCCCTTGGGAACCGTGTCTCTCAAAATCCGAGCTGATTCCCAGGAGCTGATGACAGAGTTTGTTGTTGTTGATATACCATCACCATATAACGCGATTGTTGGTCGAGATTGGTTACACAGGATGAGAGGAGTGACTTCTACATTGCACCAAGTCATAAAATTTGCCACTCTCTGAGGATAAGAGATCCTTTATGGAGATCAGGTAGCGGCAAAACAATGTTACCTCGCCACGATCTCCACAAAGGTGTTCATGATAGAGGTGCAACTGATCGAGGAAGAACGGGAAGTTCTGGAGGACATCAGATGGGAATCCGAGGCTAAGATCATGGAGGAACTAATACGCTATGAACTGGATGAGCCAAGCTCAGATTGTTTCTTTCTCACCGATGCAAACCTAGAGGAACGAGAGAGAACTGAGCTCATCTAGTTCTTAACAACAAAAATCAAGGTCTTCATATGGACACCCTATGAGATGCCTGGGATAGACCCCAATTTCATCAAACATGAGTTGTATGTTCTCCTAGAAGCCCAACCAATGAAGTAGAGGAAGAAGGTCTGCGCCTGAGCATGTGGATGCGGTGGTGGAAGAGGCCAAGAAGCTAAAAAGGCGGATGCTATAGCATATGTTCTTTACCTGAGCTGGATATCCAATACAGTTGTGGTAATGAAGAAGACTGGGAAATGAAAAGTTTGTATTGATTTCACAAGCCTTAACCGGGATTGCCCAAAAGACTGCTTTTCTTTGCCAAAGATTCATTGGCTGGTGGACTCCACTTCGAGTCACACTTGAATGAGCTTCTTATATGCTTACCGAGGTTACCACCAAATTGCAATGCATGAGCTAAACCAAGAGAAGATTGCCTTCATCACCCCCCACGAAGTGTTTTGTTACAAGGTCATGCTCTTCAGGCTAAAAAATATTGGTGCCACATATCAGAGGATGATTACTAAAATATTTGATCCGATCATGTGTAAGAAAGAGACAGACCATGTGAGAGACTTGACCGAAGTGATTGCGATACTTAAGAAGCATAAGCTGAGATTGAATGCGGCAAAATGCACTTACGGGGTAAGGTCGGGAAAGTTTCTAGGGCACTTGGTTATGAGACGAGTGATCGAGACCAATCCAGAATTAGCCTAAGATTGCAAAGGAGGTCTAGAAACTAACCGGAATGAAAGCGGCACTTAACCGATTCATAAGTAAGTCCTCTAACAAATGTTGTCCGTTCTTTCAGCTCATTCGCAAAATCAAATATTTTCATGGAATGAGGAGTGCAAGCTTGCACTCCAAAATTTAAGAATATCTGACAGGGCATATATGCTGCTTTCCACCTCGGATGAGGGAGAGTTGCTTTATATTTACCTTGCTATCGCCGAACATGCCGCTAGCTCGATATTGCTAAGAGAGGTAGATGGAGAGCAACGCCCGATCTACTTTGTTAGCAAAATGTTCATGGATTGCCAGATGAGGTACTTGCCGCTGGAAAAGCTCATCTTGGCCCTAGTTTTAACCTGGCTAAAACTCATGCACTATTTTTTAGCACACCCCATCACAGTATATACCGAGTTTTTGCTCAAAAATATTTTGTCAAAAGTAGACCTATTCGGCTGGCTCTCTAAATGGGCTTTTGAACTCGATCAATCTGACATAAATTTTTGCCTAGGGCAGCAATAAAAGGACAAGTCCTGGCTGATTTTGTCATTGAGTTCTCACCCCGAACTATGAGTCCAAAGCAAGATTGTCTTGTGTTTGCACACAGAGGGGAGGAGAGCTCAGGGACATAGTTAGTTGAAATCCAATTAGCACAAGAGGATTCTGAGGTTACCAAAGAACCATATCGAGGTACGGAAGCAACCGGCACCGAAGAAATCACTGAGGTTCTAGAGGTTATCATAGAACCACCTTAGGTTGATCTCACCTCGGTATGAAAGATGTTCGTAGATGGAGAAAAAAATAGCTTGGGGACAGGGGCAGGAATAGTCCTAAAAAGTCTGAAAGGAATGATTTTCGAGAACTGCCTCAGGATGAACTTTCCTGCAGCAAACAACTAAGCTGAATATGAAGCCTTCATTGCAGGACTCTGGTCTACCAGCAAGCTAAAGGTACACGAGTTTCATATATTCAGTGACTCAAAGATGGTGGTTAACCAAGTCACAAGAAAATTTGAAGCTTTTGGTGCCAAGATGGCCAAATATTTAGTAGTGGCAAAAAACCACGTCACCAGATTTAAAACAGTAAAAATTGAACAAGTGAGGATGGACTTGAATTTACACGGAGACGCATTCGTGGGCTTGGCATTAGTTTTTGAAGGAGAGATAGGGTGGACCATCGTAGTCGACTTGATCTCAACCCCTAGTCACGAAATGCCTCAAAAATCCATACTAGTCAACACTGAACTGGGATCGAGTTGGATGGATCTAATTGTGAATTTTTTGTGACATGACAAGTTGTCTAAAGACAATAGGGAGGCACACAAACTGCAGATAAAGGCAACATTATTCTGGTTTTTTCCCACTAGGGACTTGTATAAAAGATCGTATCTAGGACGACCTTACCTATTGTGCGTCCACTCGAGCCTTATTGAATATGTACTTTTTGAGATCCATGAAGGAATCTGTGGACTACACTTAGGGGGAAGATCATTTGCTCACCAAACTCTAATTCAGGGATACTGGTGGGCATATATGCAAAAAGACGCCCAAGTGTAGGTTCGCAAGTATACCACATGCCAGCTCTTCTCTCTTTTGATCCACCAGCCAGCAAGGGACTTGACCTCTTTCATCAGTCTATAGCCCTTTACCCAATGGGAAATGGGCATCGTGGGGGTCTTACCCCGAGCTCTAGGGAACAAGAAATTTTGTTGGCCACTATGGACTACTTCAAAAAATGGGTTGAGGCCAAACAACTAGCCCAAATTAGGGAGGCGGTTGTGATCAGCAACTTAGTTTGTGGGCAAAAAAGTTAAAGACTTGTTGGAGAAACTGAAGATCAAATTTTACAACTCAACGCTAAGATACCCACAATGCAACGGGCATGCTGAGACCACCAACAAGATGATCATGAACGAAATCAAGAAAATACTTGAAAAAGTCAAAGGCAAATGGGTCGAGAAACTACCAAACATTTTGTGGGCTTATCAGACCACATCACAGAAAGCAACGAACGAAACGCCTTGTGCTTTGGCTTTTGAATTAGAAGTTGTAATCACGCTGGAGGTCTATATGCCCACAATACGGACTGAGGCATACGACGCAAATCACAATGAGGAAGTCTTAGATCGAGACCCCGACCTTGTTGACAAAAAAAAAAGAAAATATGCTAATACAAATGACTGACTATCAAAAGTAATTAGCCAAGACTTACAACCAAAAGGTCCAACACAGAGAATTTTCAGTTGGAGATCTCATTTTGAGGAAGGGTGTTGGAAACACCCAGGACCCGACAGATGAAAAGCTCGAGCCAAATTGGGAGGGACCCTACACGATAGTTAAGCTCGCTAGTAAGGGCATTTATTACCTCGAAGACTCCAAGGGAAAACAAGCTCTGAGACTTTATAATTTCAACAACCTGGACAAGTATTATCATTGAAGTGTAACTATCTTTAACCGAGCTTATATGATTGTCAAATATACTTGTAAAAAAGAGTTGTTTATTATTATTGTCAAGCAAACACACTCTTTTTCGGAGATAAAAAAAGAGAAAAACTTACTATTTTAAAAATTCAATATAGAAAAAAACATTTAGGGAAGAGTTAGCCAAGTTCTGTCCCATGAGGTTTGCTAAATATACTTAACAAAAATTTTGGGAAGAGTTAGCCGAGTTTTGAGCAAGCACTGAATTCTGTCCCACGAGGTTTGCTAAATATACTTAGGAATGTTTTTTGGGGGAAGATTTAGCCGAGCTCTATGCGAGTTCCGAACTATCGTACGAGGATTGCTGTTGTATACTTAGCAAAATTTTTTAGGGGAGAGTGAGCTGAGCTCTAAGTGAGCACTGAACTCTGTCCTATGAGGTATGCTAAGTATACTTAGCAAATTATTTTTGATAAGAGTTAGCTGAGCTCTTAGCGAGCACTGAAATCTATCCCACGAGGTTTGTTACATATAATTAGCAAAATTATTTTAGGGAAGAGTTGGCCAAGCTCGAAGCGAGCCCCAAACTTTATCCCCTACCAAGAGTGAAATGCGGATAAAAAAGTTGTATCTACGCTACAGACATACATATGAACTAAAGATAGAAAAGCACTGTACGCGTTTAAAGCAGCTTTACAGTAATAATTTTTTAAAAATCAAGGATATTACATTTGTGAGCAAAAATCAAAAGAAGCCTTGGAACAGACTACTCTTCCGGCGGGTTCCCTTTGTTAACATTTTCTCCCTGTGAGGCCTTATGCCACTCCAAGCAAAGGAAGGAAGGGAATGGTGTTACCTTTTCCCATTTGCCTCCCCTGAGCTCATTGCGTTGAGTTACACCATGTCAACACCATCCTCTTCCTCAGCTAGCTGGTTTGCGTACTCCTCTTCATCAAACCCTAGAGGGATGATCGGGGAGTACACCACAGGTGGATTTGGGAGCTCGACTGGTGGGGCTGCCGTAATCCATGCCGGGTGATCTGAAGGAGTCCCAAGCTCTTTTAGGCAGACAATCCAGCCTTCTTGAAAAATACTTGGGCACAACTCAGCCACCTTCTTCTCGTAAGAATCACCAGAGCGCTTGTAGTTATGAATGTATATATATGTATATTTGTTAGCTTAGGTGTTTAGTTATATTTTTGTCTTCTTAAGGGTAGTTTAGTCTTTCACTTATTATGTTTAATATTATATTTATTTGTATCTTCTTTTAATTTCTGATGTTGCTTGATGAACATATACAATTAAGCCAAAGTATCATCGCATCAGAGCCAAATCAACTTTTAGAACCCTTACCCAACCTCCGGTGACCTCGCTGGAGTCAGTTGTCCTTTCGATCATCGCCAGTTTGATGATCAACGACTAGAAAAATTAGTGTTTTCCATTAGGTCTCTTATGAACTTCAGATCGATTGAGAGAAGATCATCGCCGACCATCAGAGTTAATCAGAACACTGTCAATCATCAGAGTTGATCACTATTAGAGGAACCTATCACACCAACGATCATCGCCAATGCTTCTCCGACCCTCGCTGACCATCACCGAGCCTCACTAGTGCTTCTCTGACCATCAGTGATAGTTGATGAGCCTCGCTTAAGAGAGGCGACCTTCTAGAATGAACACGCAACCCTCAAATTGGTTTCTTTTGGATCTTCTAAGAGAGGTGACCTTAAACACAATTTGATTTCTGCTATTTGAATCCTTACATGTGAACTTCAGATTGATTTGTTTTGGACCTTCTGGTGAGAGAGTCAACCCTCTGGTGTGAACGAACACGCGACCTTCAGATTTATTCTGGGCTTTGGTTTGTTTCTTCTGAGTTTGTTTGATTTCTGCAAGTCTTTTTTTTGCTATTCTTTGGTTTGTGGTTTACTCCATTTAGCAATTTTTTTATCCTCTGTTTTTCTGAGAAAGTATGATGATGGATGATAAAATCCAGGCTATTAGTGTCCAATTAACTGGTGATAATTATCAATAGTAGGCACATGTGATGAAAAACTTTGTTATTGGTAAATGGCTTTGTGATGCAGCGCAGAAGCGTGAAAAAAAAAATCGAAAAGGATAAACAATTTCGAATCCGTTGATTCTACAAATGCCGAAAATGAAAATTCCTTTCTAAACCCGTTGATTCACACAGAATACCGGAAATAAAGGCATCAAATACTTTGTTGATTCTAGAGAATACCAAAAAATTTGGAAAAAAAAAAAAATACTCTTTTTTAATCA
>BRYE01000005.1:3847500-3850000 GCA_030159115.1 Actinidia arguta var. hypoleuca | reverse complement strand
TCGGCGGTAGAGATTTGGGCTGGGGGAGCTATGGTTGGAATTAGATCCTTGACCTGATTGACTTCTTCACCTTCTTCAACCTCAACGTCCTCTTCCTTTTCCCTTCCCCAACTTTGCCTAGACGAATCAGAAGAACTTGAGTCACTGGAACCGGTGCTCTCCCCTTTAGCCTTTTGCCTCAATCGTGCAAGCTCGGCAATAGTTCTTCCGATGAAATTGCTGACCTCAACCTAAAGCGAACTCCTACGCCTTGGAGCTCATTTCTGAATGCAAAGAGGAGGAAGCCTGAGTTGCCTCAACCGGTCTTCTCATTGAAGGATTACGTGACGATATATCAGCACGTAATTTAGGAGCTCAGCTATCTTACGCATTTTTCGGTAGTTGTTCACCACTTTGATTGCTGTGGCACAGCGTTCGGATCTCCTCCAATACTAGGCGCTAAATCCTACAATAATCAAATTGAGGTGGAACAAACGTCAGATCACCAAAAAGAAGATAAGTACAAAAATTACTCATAAAGCGAGGTAAAGGAAACTGAGATTGGGGCTATTAGTGCAAAACTTACCAATAGGGACATAACCCCTGTATCTCAAAAATACAAAGTGACCGAGGTCATCATCTTGGAAATCTTAATGCCTTGAGACCCAGACAAAGTCATCCAAATACAGGTCCTTGTCTGAGGCATCAGTAACCAACCCAGTTTGAGGCTGATTGGGCTTCTAAAGTCGTAGGTAATGATTACCGGTATACATATGGGTTTGGGAATCTCTCCTAGGCCGCACTATGTAGTATACATGAAGTAAATTTGCGGTAGTGAATTCTTTGCCCTCTGTCTTCATCAAAAGTTCACCACTAGCACGGTTCGAACAAATTTACCGACACCTGCATGAAGGTAAGATGACACAAAGCCATAACCTCCTTCAGTAGGGGACTCGAGGGGAACTTAAGGTGGCTTAGTGAATCAGCCAAGTTTGGACTAGTATTCGGTTGCCCTCCCCATCTACCAAATTGGCATCTTCACTGGGGCCTAGTCTTTCTATGAGGATGTTATTCGAAATATTGTGGTCCACATAGAACTTGGCTAGGACTGTATCGTCATGAACCAGTAATTGAACTCGGATTAATTCCATGTTCTGAAAAACATAAGCAAATGGTGAGAGCGAGCTCAACTATTTAATCATGATGAGAACGGGCCACGAAGCTAGTCAAAAAAGGAACTCGATCCAATAACTCTAATTCATAGGGAGAGCAAACCGAGCTCATCCCATGGGATGATAAATGATAATTACCACTCAGTGAATAAGATATCAAATCCCCCTGCCACCTCAGGATAATCTCCGTAGTAGAGAGATTTGAGGGGTAAACCCGTTTTAACAAAACAAATGGGTCAGGGGCAAACCAGATCAAGACTCGAAAAAGCTCCAACCACTTGTCGATGTCGGATGAGCAACCATGAACAAATGCAATGAAAAAATGTGCAAATCGCACAATCAACAAACAAACAGACGCACCAAGAAGCCTAAAAACTACAAAAATTTAGAAATGGCAGAAGAAAATCTACGTATGCATAGACATATGAAAAGAAAAAAAATTACAACAAGAAAAACTTACAGTGTTGAAAGAAAAGAAGGCCTGTGGCAGAACAACTAAAATAGGAGTCAGAAAGAAAGTCGGAATTGAGGACGGAATGGAAGCTGGTGACGGAACAGAAATTGGCAACAAGATGGCATCACGCATTCTCTCTTTAATCTCTTAGAAGGGCGGTGTGAACAGTGGCGTGGAAGATAGACAATCGTTTATATAGAAGCTAAAGAGCCAGGGAGCTGCCCAAATGCGCCCTTAGGGCGCATCGTTTTGCGGGCTAACCATCGCACCCAAACCAATGTGAAACAAACATGTGGCAGCTCCCCCACCGCTCGTCTAAGCTAAACAAGCCCTAGGAGTAGGTAAGAAAGCCTCGGCATCAGTGTTTGAACCGAGCTCAAAAACTAATCAAACACTGACATGTGGCACAATATTAGGGAAAAGTTAGCTGAACACTATGCAAGCTCCTGTCACACCCCGGTCAAATCAAGACCCAGCCACATAAGCAAACAATTTAAATGCGAAAAAGTCAAACTAAATAGCATGACAATACGTTGTCATTACATAAGAGTATAGTAAAATGATTTTCTCCCGTGGGACCATGCTCTCAATATTTTAGTAAATGCTAGAGAAAGAGAGAGAAGGAAGAAGAAGATCATGAATGCAAAATAAATATTTTAGTAAATGCTAACAACTTGAGTTAGGTCAAAAAAAATAGAAAAAGACCTAAATATCCTTCTTGGGCCTTGGGCTTTGTTTGACCCAAGTAGCAACCCAAACCAATCTTGGATCCAATTGATTTGGCCCATTCTCTCACACATCCACTTTCAATCCCAAATCAAAACCCAACTTAATTTAGATGGGTCCAATTATACCGAAGCCCATAATGACATATATATATATATATATATATATA
>BRYE01000005.1:3815000-3822500 GCA_030159115.1 Actinidia arguta var. hypoleuca | reverse complement strand
GAGAAGTGTAATACAATCTACTACTTCAATGTATATTGTAGATGCTTCCATCTCAAGGATAATATTTCTGTGTTTTTGTTGATATGATATTACGCACTCAATATTCCACTGTCCTGAGTATGTTCCTTTATTTTAAAGGAAGCTGCCAAACAACAATTATTTTCGTCCTTCTTCCCGTCGCCAGTGCCGTCCAGCAATGTCCTAGATGTAACACTGAAACTATGAGACCGATTGCCGAAGCTGTTTTCAGAAAATGACTCTCCAACGGTCAAGTTAGATGACCGTAGAATGTAGAGAGATAAAGTTTATATGCGTTTCAACAGCCAAAGTGTGCGTACCTTTATGAGAATAACAATTCTCCTTTTATAGCCTAGCTCAGCGCGTGCCATGATGCGCTAACTGTCTTGTCACCGGACAGACTATAGCTCGGTGCATACTCATACGCATCGATCGCTGTGTAAGTGAGTAGGTGGCTGACCCAGTCATGTCCCTATGGCTTGGCTAGTAGTTTGTCATCATGCGGCCGACGTCTCCATCCGAGTATGGGGGCTGTCAGAAGAAACTTTGACGTACAAGTCACCTTCTGTCCCTTAACATCCATCGGGATTGCTGCTAGCTGTTGCTCCACATTCAAGCTCTAGCGCGATTATTATTCCGAGGTTGATAAAATGCGACAATTCAGAAGTAATGATTGCCTTAGCTCGGACGGTGTTTATCTTCAGTAGTGATTGCTCCGAGTTTTGGTGCAGAGGACCTCTGAGCTTACTCTATAGCGATAACTTGGCGGAGATCTCAGCCTTAGCAAGGCCAGTGTTCAAGAATGTTTGCATCGAGCTCCAGCGTAGAGGACCACCGAGCTTAATTCATAGCGATAGCTCATCGGAGACCCCTGCTTTAGCAAGGCCAAACTTTGTCATTGTATGTTTTGTCCCTTTACAATTGTCCCTCAATTCGCATGAGTTAGGTCGATGCTAGCCGAGGTCATGTGAACTGGACGTGTTAGTTCTTTGAGCCCATTGCTTGGTGGGCAAGCTAATGCCTGCTAGTTGTCTTTCTTTTGTCTGGATCTGTCATTCCGCCATAAATGTTGGAGCCACGCGTTCAGGTTTGGTTAGTTCTGGCACCGAGGTCCCCCACCTGCCCCTAGGGCTTGTTCGGTGCGGACGCGCGACTGAACGGTTGCCACGTGCTTGTGTCCTATAGGTTTTGAGAGGCAGCTCTTGGCGCGTGATTTCACGAGCCCACCAAGACACGTTCTTATTTTGTTCCCACCTTTTCTCCTTCCTTATTGGTGTCCCTTTGCCTTACATCTTCCATTACCATGTTTCGCACTTTCGAGAGCATTCTAGAGAGAGAAAGAGCATCCCTCTATCTGCTGCTACCATCCGATCACTTTCCTGACCATCGTTCTATTTTTTGACGACTAATTTTTGACTTTTGCTGATAATTTCTGGACCTTTGCTTCGGTGGGATCTTGGTTCTCTTTTCCTTTCTATAATTCGTATGTTTCTTCGTGATCTAGATTCGATTTCTTATTTGCACTTCTGCTTTTAGGTTTTATTTTCTATTTGTGCTTTTATGTTTGGATCCTTGGATTTGCCTTGAATTTTTGCTTGTTTGCTGTCTGTGTTTGATTTTCCAATGAGGATTCCAATCTGGTGGAAGGCCATGGGGACCACATCCGGGTTCGTATTTGGTTGATCTATCAAGCCAGGCACTGGGTCCCTATCATCCCGATGCTGAAGGAAGTGATGGCGCGCTGCCACCTTACCTTCATGTAGGTGTCCATTAACTTTGTCCGAACAGTGCTCACGATGGATACGTTGATGTGTCAAATAATCTCCCCTTTAGTGCTGAGGACCTACTGCATGTCTACACCGTTGATGGCGCGCTGCCATGGGGATACATTGATGTGTCAAATAATCTCCCCTTCTATGCTGAGGACCTACTGCACGTCTACACCGTGGTGCGGCTAAAGAGGGAGCCACACTCACCCTTCTTGAAGTTTAATCATTACTTGCATCTTAGGAATCCCCTCCAGTCACAAACGAGGTTGGTTACCGACAACCCAAATAAGGACTTGCTTTTCAATGAGTTCATTTGAGTTTTGGGAAATTGGGAGTTTCGAGCTGGGGACGATGGTCTCTGGTCATTTTCGAGGCCCAATGATCATTTGCCCAACAATAAGTGTTTTCTCTACAGAATACTTATGAAGTTTCTTACACTATTACTGATAGTTATTTCTGTTGCTGTGCAAATTTCAACGACTAATTCAAGTGCTGGTCTGAGGAGTGCAGGAAGGCCATTCAAGCCGTCAACAATAGGCAGGCTTTAAGGGTTGTGCTGATATTCTTGTATACGAGCCTATTTATTGGCACACGATTTCGCATAAGGCTGAAGAGCTTGGCAATATCAGACTTCCTCCATTGCGCATTAAAGGATGGGCTCCGGAGCGCGACACCTTTAGCTTGGAAAGGTCCAGAGTTGAGCCAAACATTCCCTTCACCTGAGTTCAAGGGTGGAAAATGGGCGTCACCTCAAGCTCGTCGAGCTACACTTCTTCAGATCCCTCGAACAACAAGGAGAAATGATGCAGTGACTATAAATAAGAAATCAAAAACCAAACCCTAGCCGTTGATTCCGAAGAATACCGATTTGGATTTTTTTCCTAAACCTGTTGATTCAAAGCAATACCAGACAAAGAGGCATCAAACGCTCGTTAATTCGCGAGAATACCGAACGATTGAAAAATGGCACAAAGTTGCACACAAATATTATTAATCTCCAAAAACTGTTGAAAAAAATACGAATAAGAGTATAAATAAGTCATCCACAACCCTAAGACCCGATACAAACCGGGTTAAAAGAAATACTTAACGAAGCCCTAAAATAATAAGCCCAAAAATAGGCCCCAAAAACTAAATGGGCCAAAAATCATACTTAGAGGCATTTTTTTGCATTTTCCAGGGTCTTTGTCTCGTTGAGAGCTTTTTGACAATATATTATAATAGAAAAACGGAGTTACGCAGCAAAAATTACATCCGATTAAAGTTACCGATCACGCGAGTATAACGACGACCTCAAGTCTCCAAGTAATCTTCAGCTTTGCTAACTGCATCAAGAAAGGAGATGAAGTTGTCAGCTAGTTCGTGCTGAATAAGAGGCAAAATTGGGTGATTTCTGCAGTTAAGCCAAAACTTCCAGCCCTACCCATCTCCATTTCGAGCTCACACAATGAACACTCTAATGAACTCGCCTACACTCCACTTCAATCCATGCATGAAGAAGAGATAACCCACTATTTTAGGGAGGCCTACAACTCAAACACGAGCTCGGGGGATACCGACATGGGGAGGTTCAGGGCTTTGGGACAGAAGAAGACTATGCTAGCTGCTGACCCTCCCATTATAGTAGCTCCTCCCATCAGCCAAGTACCTCTGCCAACCACTGATCCAATGTTGGCATTGGCTACTGCGGTTATGGGAGTTGACCCGAGCTCATCAAAGGCCTCGCTTTTGGACAAACGCAAGGGGAAGGAGCTCAAGGAGAGCCCATCCAAGAAGTCCAAGAAGAAAGTGGGAGAGACAAGTTCGGCCCTATTCCCTTTTTTGAGTGAAAGTGCTGAGCTATGGAGGCCCGAGTTCTTTACTATTGAGCTCGACAAATAGGTGACAGTTGCTAACACCGCTAAGGATCATGACACCAGCTTTGCCCTTACGCGGGTAGTCATGCTGCCGAAGGATGTTGCCAACCTCGTGGAGGAGAGCTCGGAGGCTATCAGGGGTTTGCTTGTGATGCAGCAAGTCCAGGTAAGTGTCTTGAACCCAGACCTTCTCAAATTACTTCTTTCAACCTTCTTAGTACTTTTTAACACTTTCTTGCCCTTGTTTTATAGAGTCTCCAGAGAGCTACTTCCATCTTAGAGCAGATGAAAGAGCAATCCTATGAGATCAAATGGTCCAAGAGGAGAATAAACTCTTTGGAGAAATAGGCCAAGCTAGACTTTAAAGCTGCGGAGAAGGCCAAATTGGAGTTCGCTACTACCGTGCAGGAAAGATATGCCAACTATGCTGCCATCACCGAAGCTCGAGAAGAAGTGATTGGCATCCATGGGTAGCTGGACAAGGCCTAGGGGCAACTAGAGGAACTCAAGAAAGTAGTGTGCGGTCCAGTTTTCAAGTGGGTGTACAATCAAGGAATTGACCAAGCTGGGAACAATTATGACAAGCAGTTGACCAACCTTTGCCTCAGCATTTTCCAGGAGGGTTGGCTTGCTTTCTTGAAGAAGCTTGGAATTCCCCCGAACCATCTTGCTTGGAATGCAGCTCCCCTCGCGGTCGAGCTAGTGGACCCCCTTTGGGCCTATATTCTCCCCTTGTGCTACCTGGTTTCAATGAAAAAGAGATGCTAGAGGATGAGGTAGATGAGGTCCCAAAGAAAGTCCCTGAGGTGGTTAGTGAGCTCGGCCAAGCAACGGTAACAGAAATAGCAGACAACATGACTACGATAGAAGATGGAACAACAATAATAAAGGATGGCATAACTATTGAATAGACCTTTTCCGAACTTGTCCCCTGATTTGTAATTATTATCCTTTGTTTTGAATAATATTTTGAACATTTTGCAATGTATGAATTTTCTTTCCGTAGCTCATTTGCATGAGATTTGCAGGGTTCAATTTTCGTTCATCGGCTAAGTGTACTTAGGCAATTTTCGAGGGACAAAGCTCAAAACTCGCGTCGAGTTCAACTAATTCTTCCTTAAATCTCTACTAAGTATACTTGGACAAAACTCGTAGGATAGAGTTCGGAGCTCACATAGAGCTCGGCCAACTTTTCCTTGAATTTTTGCCAAGTATAGTTAGACAAAACCTCGTGGGATGGAGTTCGGAACTCGCGTAGAGCTCGTCTAACTCTCCTGTTAAATTCTCTGCTAAGTATACTTAGGAAAAATTTATGGAACAGAGTTCGGAACTCGCATAGAGCTTGGGTAACTCTTCCTTGAATTTTTGTCAAGTATAGTTAGACAAACCTCATAGGACAAAGTTTGCAGCTCGCGTAGGGCTCGGCTAACTCTCCCTTAAATTCTCTACTAAGTATACTTGGGCAAAGTTTGTGGGACGAATTTTGGAGCTCACGTAGAGCTTGGCTAACTCTTACCTGAATTTTTGCTAAGTATAGTTGGACAAACCTCATGGAACAGAGTTCAGAGTTTGCATAGACCTCGGCTAACTCTTCCTTAAATTCTCTACTAAGTATACTTGGGCAAAATTTGTAAGACAGAGTTTGAGACTCGCGTAGAGCTCGGCTAACTTTTATCTAAATTTTTGCTAAGTATAGTTAAACAAACCTTGTGGGACAGAATTCGGAACTCGCGTAGAGCTCGACTAACTCTTCCTTGAATTTTTGTCAAGTGCAATTATGTGCACATCTGATGGGACATGCGACGTGCGTGGGAGCTGCCATGTGCCTGTTTCTTGTTAGCTGGTTGACAGCGATTAACCCATGAAACGTCGTTATCCAGGTGCATGCTCTGCCATTTTAGATGCCTTTATGGAGATTCGTCTTCTTATTTTAATGACAGTTTGTAGGCTTTCTGCATTAATGACAGTCTACTGGCTTCCCCATTAATGATGGTCTATTTGCCTTCCATTCGCCACTATAAATAGAGCAGAACCTGCCTTTGGTTTTGCATCCCAAAACTTCAAGTTTCTTTAAGTTTGCTTCTCTCTCCTAAGAATAAAGTTGATGATCTTAAAGATTTGCACCCCACGACCTTCTGCTGTCGAGGTGGGTCCGAGGCAATGGGAGGGTCTGGTAGTTGTCCCTTGGAAAATAATGAGTAGTCTTAGTAGGGTAGAGCTTGGTACATGCTGTCGGCTCTTTTGCCTCTGTCACCCAAAGTTTTGTAATATGAAGCTTTAGCTTGGTCAAATCGAATTTCCTTTCAAGGCAACAAACTCTCCTATAGCTGATAAGCAATCTACTGCGGTCTTGTTGGTGTCGAATATTACAAACTTCAACCTAATCAAAAAATATTTCTGTGCAGCCTTAATTTTGTAGGCCGAAGTCAAATCACTGCTATAATCTTGATCGTCACTTCCGGGCACCTAGTTTCGGTAATTTTGTAATTGAATAACCTTGTATTTGAACAGCTCTACGATTGAATATCTTTGTAATTCGAACAACTCTATAATTAAATGTCTTCGTAATTTGAATAACTCTATAATTGAATGTCTTTGTAATTCAAACAGCTTTGTAATTAAATGTTTTTGTAATTTAAACAGCTCTATGCTTGAATAAAAATTTTCCTTTTGCACCTCATTTGTGTTCCACTTTTTGTCTGACTTTAAATCCTTGTATATTGTCTGATTCGTAGAATAGAGTTCGTAGCTTGATCGTAGCTCGACTAACCCTTCCCCCAACCACTACTGAGTGTACTTAGACAATATTAAGGAAGCAGAGTTCAGAGCTTGTTTAGAGTTCGACTAACTTTTTCCAAATTTTTGCTAAGTAAACTAGAATTTTGCGGGACAAAGTTTAGTGCTCGCATAGAGCTTGATTAACTCTTTCCCAAATTTTGTTCAGTATACCTAGGCAAAACTGATGGAACAAGTTTAAAGCTTTCTTAGAGCTCGGCTAACTCTTCCCAAGTTTCTGCTAAGTATACTTTGCCAAAATTCAAATCTCAAAAGATAGACCTCGGGACTTGCTTTGAGTTCGGCTAGCTCTTTTCTTGTAACAACTCATTTTGATAGATTAGGCAGTGCCTTAGTAAGTAAAAGTTTAAGCAAGTATGTTGATATAAATTTTAGCTCGATTGAAAAAATCACATTTCAATGGTAATACTTTTTCAAGTTTTTGGAGTTCCAAGGTCTCGGAGTTTGTTTCACTTCGGAATCTTCAACGTAGTAAGCGCCTTTGCTGGCGGTCTTGACTATCTTGTCGGGTTATTCCCAATTTGTGCCGAGCTTCTCGTCTGTCGGGTCCTTGGTATTTTCATCAACCTTCCTAAAAAAGAGGTCACCAATTAAAAACTGTCTGTGTTGAACTTTCTAGTTGTACGTTTTGGATAACTACTTCTGGTAGTTAGCCATCCGTATTAACACGTTTTCTCTTCTTTCGTTAGTAAGATCAAGGTCTCGAGCTGAGACTTCTTCATTGTGATTGGCATTGTATACTATAGTTTGTATTGTGGGCCAAAGCGTAGGGCGTTTCGTTCGTTGCCTTCCGTAGTATGGTTTGATAGGTCCACAAAACATTTGACAGTTCTTCAACCTACTTGCCTTTGGCTTTTTCAAGCTTTTTTTTGATCCCGTTCATGATTGTCTTGTTGGTGGCCTCGGCTTGCCTGTTACATTGCGGGTAGTTTGGCATTAAGTTATAAAATTTGATCTTTAGTTATCCTAACCAGTTCTTAACTTTTTTGCCCATGAACTGGGTTCTGTTGTTTGATATGAAAGCCTTAAGGATGCCAAACCTGGACAAAATGTTCCTTAGG
>BRYE01000005.1:3792500-3797500 GCA_030159115.1 Actinidia arguta var. hypoleuca | reverse complement strand
CACGCGAGCACTGAATCGAAAATACATCTGTCTCCCCTCTCCCTCCCTCTCTATATATGAGTTCTACGTGTGTTGGTGTTCTGTGTTCTGTGTGTGTTTGTGTTCCGTGTGTATTTGTGGGTGCAGAGGTATTGATGTTTGGGATTTGTGGTGGCCGACGGCAGACTGTAGGTGGTGATGGTGGACGGCACAGGGAAAAAGAAAAGGCGGGTTTGGGTTTGGGTTTGGACTTGGGTTTTGGTGTTAACGGTTGAGTATGGGTAGTTCTGGTATGGCTCCATGTGGAGAGCCATGTGGCATTACATGTCATCTTCCCGATATAAATTTGGACAGAGGTTAAAGGATGGTCCTAGTTGCAACCTATTCAGTAGGTCAAGGGTTAAAGTGGAAAAATTATTTGTTTAAGAGCCAAAGTGGTGAGAGGTCAATACTTTAAGGGGGCAAAGTATATTTAACCCTTTTAAAAACTATGAAAGGCGAAATTAATTTAGTTAATTTCAATAGGGTCCTCAAGAATTTAATGGATTGATTATTTAAACAAATTAAGTCCAGCTGTGAAATATGTAATCCATCCATGAAGAAATAAGTTATATATAGATCCTTTCCTACTTTCAAGGGCTATGAAATCAGAAGCGAAGGTTTCATTGAAACTTAAGTTAAAATGGCTTAGGTCAATGCACTGCAAATTAAAAAACGAATGCTAGCTTACTTCGATCGTGTTTGAATATTTAATGTTGAAATCCATTGTTCATCTCCCATCATAAAAAAGAAATAAAAAAAAACTCCATTGCTCATCTTTCGTGGTCATCTGTTTTCCTATGGCTAAACCAAGAAGTTAGTAAGAGCTTTTATTATTGGAAAAGTAAAATTTTTATTAATAAATAATGAAGTAAAGGTAAAATAAAACAAAAATGCATGAGATCGAGAGCTTCAGAGCAGGGCCGGCCCTGAGGGTAGGAAAGCAAATCCTCCACCTCTGGCCCGAGTTTTTGTAAAAAATAACAGTTTATATAAATATTAAAAATTATTAGTGACTGCTAGTGTTGTGTTTCATCCGCAAGGTACACGGTTCAAGTCCCTTATGCCTCCACGAGAGAGTCGTTTTTTCAATTAGTTTACCTTTTTGGACTAAATTAGAAGATATGTATCCTAACCTTTAAATTATTTTCAAATTAAGCTAAGATTTTATTTTCAAACTACGAATATGAACTACGTGTCCATTTGCTTGATATAGATAAAAAAAAACGTATACCTATTTTACACAAATAAATATTTTTTGAAAAAATTACAAAAATTCCAAAAATTTTTAACCAATTTACAACAAACTCCAAGGTCTTCTTTTTTTTTTTTAATAAAATCATATAATATTTGAATTATGTCAACGTAAACCTTTTATCTATATTCGCTTGATGTGTACAACCAATATTTTTCTTTCTCTCCCTAAGTACATAGCCCAAAAGTCATTGTATAACCCTTTAAATTCTCACAATGAAATCTTTTTAAGTTTACATGTATCTTTTCATTAAAGTTTTCAAAAATACCTAGAAATCCTATATTACGAACTCGCCTTAAGTCTTCCAAAAATTCAGAACTGACCCTAGTTAAGAGAGTACACAACCTCTCCTAGTATTACTATTGACAAAAAACTCAACAATTAGTTAGAGGTTTGAAAGCCAATATGTGTCTCATCACCCTTGGTTGGATTCATCAACTAACTATGAAGTTTTATGTTTTCATAATTACTAATTAGTTAGGAAAGCATATGTTACATGGACTGGGCTATGATTGCCGAGTGTAATTATGTCAAGTGCATGCGAGTATGTATCTAAGTATTTTCATTAATTAAATATTATTTTGTTTTCTAAGTAAAATAATCTTTAACAGTATGTACCTACTCTACACCTTACTCGATTGAGTCGAGTAGCCAATCCAAATACTTTATACATGTAAAAGAGTGTATGTAATGTTGTGGAACTTGTATCTGACTCAAAAACTTAAATAATTAATAAGAGATTCTCAACCACCCCCATCACATGCAACACTCTTTTGGGTCTATAATTGTGCAATTATTTTTGGGTCCAACATAGATTCAAGACCTCAGGTTGTATATATATATAACCTGAGGTCTTAAACTCATGTTGTATATATATATGTAAAATAGTAGAATTGAGTGACTTCTATACCATGCAAAATGATAACCACCAATTCATTTAAAAACTTAAGTTATTAGACAAAAATGTTTACTACGTATATCATATCAATTTCATATCCAAAAAATATAAGATTCTCTAACAAAAAGAGACCAACACTATCCTATGACACCCATGGAAGGACTATTAATTTGCAATTCTCTCACTTCCAGTTTGTACATCACTGGGCTTTGTAGCAGTGATGAGAATTCTTTCATTTGTTCTCCATCATTAGCTAATTGCGAACTATAAAAAGAGTGTACATTAGGGTTTGTTCCCCAACATTGACTAATTGTAAGAGAGATAGAGAAATTAGGGTTCACGCATTGAAGTTCCAGAAACCCCAACAAATCAGTCAATTAGAAGATAATATATACATTAGGTCTAATTGATATCCATCATTTCATTACACCGAATACTCCAGTAAGTTAAGACTTGTTCATGTCTAGCAATAACAAATTAACCAGGATGAGGGATATTTGACTTATGTGGTTGGTGTTTTGCATAGAGATCCTGAAAAATGTTTCCTCTAAGTAGGAAGTAACTATTGCAAGGAGTGCGGTCACCCTAGAGTTTACCTTTAGATTGCAAATCTTGATTGAGATCTGTCGTAATTCGGTGGTCTTGCTTGTTTGGTTCAGGGAGAACAAGTAGTAGAATGGGGACCAAGAATCTCAACTAGCTACGAATTTTTATAGTTTCATAGTGGAGACCTGATCATAAAAGTAGAATAGATACGATTAACTTAACACTTCCTTCCCACAATCTCAATCACAGTCTTCCCCACTACTACGCATTCAAAAGGGGAGAGAGAGAGAGAGAGAGAGAGATTCTTATAGTTTGATAGAGTGAAGCAGCTATATCATAACTTATGGTAGTTAATTTCAGTGCTCGTTTGCGCTTTTTGGTTAAAAAAAATAAAATGGTATTGACAGTTATGCTGGGTTTTGTTGAACACGACCTTGTTTTCAATAGTTTTCTATGCCAAAAATAAAAATAAAAAAATACTTTTCGCAATTTGGTCAAATTTATATGCCTTTGTTAAATTGGTTGGATAGAATAATATATGGAATGGAATGATCATTTCATTGAAATAATTATTCTAGTATTTGGTTAAACAAAAAGTAATAGCATAATCATTCTATTTGAAATGATCATTTACTAAAACAAAAGAATAACTATTATCATAGGGTAATAAAAAAAATGTTCATTCCATTTCATTCTTAACAAAATGATAATAATTATTCCTACATTATTCCATTCTAATTTCATTCCTTACAAAATTTATTTGATCCAACCAAACATAGCTAATTATTATTATACACCTTTGTCAAGAATTTGCGACAGCATAACACATGATATAGGAATACAATTGTCCTAAGTTGTCTTGTATATAGCTAAGGTTATAAAAAAATTGCCTCAATGGCACAAACCTTAAACCCCCGCCAACTCACTGTGGAGTTAGGTCTACAAATCGCATGATAATATGTTCAATACTGTATTATCGAACTCTACACTTCATGTCACACTCGTGGGCCTTTTATATTGGTTTCATAGGAAATGTACGAGACCAGTCGAAAATTATGAAGTCTTAGTTGATTCTTTAGAGAAAAGACAGATATTATATAAAAACAAAAATATAAATCTAAAAGTGTTGGCCAAAAACTAAAGCGACGTGACGTAGATTGGACATGAAGAGTATCCACTGTACACTGGTCTACGGTGCATGCATTGGTGAAAGTAATGCTGATGGTGCACCGCCCAAAATAGCAATATCAACACTTTTGTTTGTGCCTTTTTTTTATTATTATATTAGAATTAGTATATGAATATGATCAAAGTGCAGAAATTAAGCCTTTCGCCTTTCTCTTCTCCCGAGCCGTGTCGGTGTGTGCATGTTGACGATATTATGACAACTTTATCCTTTATTCGTCAAATTATAGATCCGTCTATGTTAACTTTGCACTGTTGATGGTAGTGTACGTTCAACTTTTAATTTACACACATCTTGACAAAGTTGGTATACGAATTTGGTGGAATGGGGTGCATTAGGATTTGGGAGTTGATTAATAATTTAGCATATCTATTATAGTATATGACCATGAGCTCTAGAACATACATAGGAAGGTGCAGCTAGCTAGCTAGCGAACTAAGTTTGGGGGGCACATGACTAATAAAGTCCATCATGTTGCATTGATCGTAGCTAGCTAGGATTGGAACATTACAATTTCCTCCACTTTGCAATGGAGGAGGACCAACACATAAACATATCATTTGATAGGATAGGATACCAGGACGCCAACACAGTAGGAGTACGTACTTCCACTGCGTGCTTGTGTGATTGATCACCGTGTCACAGTTAATATTAGCTTGGCTGGATTTCAAGTATCATTGGACCCATGTCTGCATGGATCGTATGCTAGCTGTCTACACCAATCAATATCTCAATATGGAGTAAGTACTCTTTGGACAGACACCAATCAATATAATAATTGCATGCTTTCTTTCACTTGTTTATCTCATCACTTGCATGCATGTACGAGTAGTGAAAATTAAGTGGAGTGATCAGCGAAACCCAATAATTACCATTTGGGATCCGCTAGATTATTCATGTGAATAGATATAATTATGTGGTTGCAGCACTGGCTGCAGGCAATGAAAGGGTGGAACCCAGTAGCAGGCTTGGGCGGCGGAGGTTACGGTTCCCCAAACATTTGGAAAAAAAAATTATATATTTTTATATATTTTTTATTAGTTTTGATTATTTTGCTATTGATTCATTGAAGTTGATCCTCCTAAACGTTTTTACCG
>BRYE01000005.1:3752500-3755000 GCA_030159115.1 Actinidia arguta var. hypoleuca | reverse complement strand
TACCACCGGTATTTGGTAGAGCAAAATTTATGCAAGGGGTGTTCACCGCCATTGAACAAGTGGTGAGGAACACGGTACAAACGATGCAAGTATCGGTTAGAGCGACGGACTCTATGGCTACTACAATCATTAAGGCCTTTATATAACTTCTCCCCCTTACGTTTAGGGGTGAACCGTATCTATTGGTTGCGAAAGATTGGTTGGAGCAAGTCATAAGAGCATTAGACACAATCTTAGTGATAGAGGAACAGTTGAGGGTGTTGTTCGCGTCTTATCAATCACAAAGCAACGCCCTCTAATGGTGGAAAACCATGGAGGAGAATGTGACTAAGAAGTGGAGCCATTTAAGAAAACTTTCTTAGACTAAAACTTTATGGATACGGCTAAGGAGGCGTTGAGAATGGAATTAATTAATTTGGTTCAAGGGAGTATGAATGTGGCTCAATATGAGGCCAAATTCACTAGCTTATCGAGGTTCACAAAGGCATTTTTGTCGACGGAAGAGAAGAAGACAAAATAATTTATGCAAGGGCTTAGGCCTTCCATAAGGAATAAGACTGCGGGGAACTTGATCAAAATTTACTCGACCATGGTTAGCTCGGCAGATGTCATATCGAAAACTTTGAATGAGACGAGGGAGATGATGAATCCAAAATCTCAAAGTGAGGGTACGAGTGCTCAGTCTGAGGGACGCTTTTCGAAGAAATCAAAAAGTTCTATGTTACAACAGCAATATCCTGCTAGATCTTCACCTAATATTTCAATAGCATCATCTGGTCCGACATCTCGGGGAGGGACGATTTATTTTGGTTGTCACTAGCCAGGGCATCGTGTTGTGGATTGCCCACTGAAGATTCAATAGCAGAGGCAATCGCAATAGAGGAGACAATCTCGTAGTCAGGTGTAGGAGCAGTCACTAGTTAGGGAACCACCTACTTTTTTTGGTGTGGTCAAGTTAGTCATGTCATTAGGCAGTACACGCAGAGAATGAACAATCAGGGAGCTACAAGATCGTAGAAACTTACGCGGTTAGTTCAAGCATTAGGGCCACTCTAGCACCTACATCAACTCAATCTTTTTATCAGTCGGGACCACAAGCTTTGGGTTAGCAGAGTCAAAGGACTTAAGAGCAGGTTTATGTTATGACATCAGTAGCGGGACCGTCAGGAACAACAAAACAATAGAAGCCGTAGTTGGGTACCTCTGTCGTGCGAGATACTTTTCTTGTGTTTAATTCGTGGTCTCGTGTTCTCATCGACACAGGAGCATCACATTCATTCATCACATCATCATTTGCTTTGGTATTGGGATTAAAAATTGAGGTGTTAGATTTAGTACTTTTATTAGACACTCCAGTTGGAGGTAGAACAACCTTGAGACGAGTATGTAGGTCTTGCGAGGTTGAGATTGCCAATTAACCTTTCGTGTTTGACTTCACTATGTCACACATGACGAGTTTCGACGTAATCCTTGGTATGGATTGGTTGATGGGTTATTGTGCTATAAGAGATTATGTTCGGCATCGAGTTACTTTTCGTACACCCGAGGGCGACAATTTTCATTTTGCGGGAGATCGGGGTGGTGATTTTGTCCCATCGTCTACTGATGTGCGTAGACAAGGGGAATTGAATTTTTTTCTTAGCTTGTTTGGTCGACGAGGGTAGTGTAGTTAGCGTGGTTTTATCACCAGTTGTTTGTGACTTTTAGAATGTCTTTCTAAAAGATTTAAAAGAGTTACCACCGCACCAAGAGATCAAATTCTTCATTGATCTTATACTGGGCACTGCGCCCATCTCAGTACCACTGTATCATTTTGCACCGGTAGAGTTGCAAGAGTTAAAGGTTCAAATTCAAGACTTGTTGGACAAGGGTTTTATCTGACCTAGTGCATCACCGTGGGGAGCTTTAGCTTTGTTTTCTAAAAAGAAGGATGGGTCACTTTAAATGTGTGTAGATTATCGACGATTGAATTGTGTAACGATACAAAACAAGTATACACTTCCAAGGATCAATGACTTGTTTGACCAATTAAAGGGTTCGAGTTATTTCTCGAAGATTGACTTGAGATCGGGTTATCACCAGTTGCGGATCAAAGAAAGGGATATAGCGAAGATGGCTTTTCGCTCACGCTATGGATATTATGAATTTCTTTTAATACCCTCATCTATCCATCCTTGTAAGTTTTGAGTGCAATTTGGACAAAAACACTTGGTGAGAATTTTTTAGTGTTTCTCTTGTAGAAAGCCAAACACTTAAGAATTTGAGTGTTTCCTCTTATAAGCAAAACACTAGGAAGTTTAAGTGGAGTTTGGAAAAAACCACTTAGTGTAAAAGTGAGTTGGGCACTTGAATACCCAACCCCCACATTGTAGTTGCGGATTACAAATAGTAGAAGAAGATCTTGCGGAGGTCTTGGGAGGATGTAGATCACGAGTTGTGATCGATCCTCGGTAAATCTTGGTGTGCTCTCTCCTATTATTGTTCTTGCTTTATTATTGCA
>BRYE01000005.1:3745000-3747500 GCA_030159115.1 Actinidia arguta var. hypoleuca | reverse complement strand
AGTAAAATCCACAACCGACACTAGGCACAAAATAAACTATG
Organism: Actinidia arguta var. hypoleuca; assembly: GCA_030159115.1. Taxonomy (NCBI): domain Eukaryota; kingdom Viridiplantae; phylum Streptophyta; class Magnoliopsida; order Ericales; family Actinidiaceae; genus Actinidia; species Actinidia arguta. The sequence continues at coordinate 3,747,459 of BRYE01000005.1, read as the reverse complement.
CAGTCCAAAGTGTCGACACCTTTATTCCATGTGTCGACACCTAACTACAGCTGTTTTACAGAAAACTAAAAGTGTCGACACCAGAAAAATCATGTTTCGACACATATGTTATTGGCACAAAAATCAAGTGTCGACACCCTGAAGATTAAGTGTCGACACACTTAAACAGAAAGATTGGGTCTGAATATTCTATAAAAAAAATGTGTCGACACCTACTCAGACATGTATCGACCCCTAAAATTTTTCAAGTGTCGACACCCTGAAACCATTTGTCGACACCTTAAGTCGGAAGTATAAAAAGGATTGAGCCCTAATCAGACATTTCACGCAACTCTTAAACTCCCTCCACTCTCTCTCTCTCTCTCTCTCTCTCTAAAACTCCCTCCACTTCGCACGATTCAAACCCACGACCTCGATTCTCTCTCGCAAAACCATCAATCCATCTCTATAAACACCAACTTCTCAATCTCCATTTGTCTCCACCCTTCAAAATGGCTCCAAAAATAACCAGATCTTCAAGGAAAAAGAAGCAGAGCTGGGCTCTAGTGGTGTCGACACCTGAAGTTTCCAAGGGACAGAAGAGGAAGGCTATGGGAGATACGGGTAAGGAAAAAGAGAAGAAGCAAAAGGGGGAATCATCGGCATCTCTAGAATGCGACCCCCTTTATTTTTTAGAGGACAGAGACCTAAAAAGGTAAAACTTAGATTTTTCACTTAGAAAAGTGATTAACGGTCGTTGGATAGATTATGATTTCTTTGATTCACACAATTTCGATTTTAGTTCGAAAATAGAAGAGTGAGGATGGATGCCCATGACGCTAACTAGGGATGATGTATATCCAGAATTAGTTGCTTATTTCTATGCCAATGCATCGAGGGGGCTTCACGGTGATGATATAAAAAGCTATGTCAAGGGTGTTTCAATAACGCTAGATCGATCTTTACTTCAAAAATTTTTGGGAATAAGGTCAGGCAATAAAATAGGAAGACAAAGCATAAATTGAAAACATCAGTTGCAACCGGATATGGTGAGAACATGAGTTTAGCCGCCCAAACAAAAGCAAATACGTTACCCTTGGAATTAAGACTAGTGCATCATTTCATTTGCACAATTTTGATACCCAAGACTGGAAAATTTGAGTATGTGTCCGACAGGGAACTATTCTTTATGTGGGCTTATGTAACCAACTCAAAAATTGATTTGGCTCTATTTATATTAGATCAAATATTTAAGGCCACAATCAAGAAGATTAGTCTACCCTACGGAATGTTTCTAACGAAAATTTTCAAGTTCTTTCGAGTAGATTTGGATGATGAAATAGTAAGAATTTTGAAAGCCGTAAGTGACGAATATAACGAAAAAACCTTGAGGAGAATGGGATATGAACTGATAGAAAATCAATAGACCCTTAAACAATCAAAGAAAATGGGAAAATGGGGTAGTTCAAAAGGAAAAGAGAAGATGGAAAGTGAAGGGGTTGAGGTAGAAGGCTTCGAATTCGAAATGCGTGAATTTATGAGTCAAATGTCTGAGCCAATGAAGTTGTTACACTCGAAGATTGACAATATGGCCTTTCGACTAGTGGTTGTCAAAAAAAAAAAAAGGAATCTATCAAACGAAGTGAGGAAAAGAAAGGCTCCCGTGCAAGTACGTGAAAATGAAAGTGAAAGTGTGAGTGAAAAGGGAAACAGAAAAGAAGACAATGAGGAAGAAGACAAGGAAGAAGAAGGGGGAGAAAGAGGAGAAAAAAAGAAATAGCAAAGGGAGGAAGAGAAAGATGAGGAAGACAAGGAAAATGACAGTGATTATGCCGAACTTGGAGACTCTTCAGAAAATGACTCCGATTCCACTCCTCTCGTACCTCGCACTTCAAGATGAAGATATGGAATACGCAATTGGGAACATAGGTCAAAATTCAAGAACACCGCAGAAACGGCTCTCGAATTATCACCTTCACCCTCTCCATCACCATCCACTCCCGTTCATAACGCTTCATCCACCTCCACTTCTCCATAATGCCACTTTATTTTATTTTTGTGTTGGATAATGTTTTGTTTTGAACTATGCTCGAATAGTTTATGGTTTGAATGTAAATTTGGCTATGATCTTAATGACTATGAGTTGGATGAGTTGTGTAGATTATTTATGAGAATTATGTTTATGATGTTGGGCTTCTATGATATGCATGATTTGTGGTTTATGGTTTGAACTATGATATGTTTTTGGTTTGAACTATGCTATTGTGGACTATCAATGTATGGGCCTCTATGATCTTAGTGTATATGAATGATTGATTTGTAGGATATTAACTTTTAGCATCATTCAATTATAATTTGCCCATCATGACTATAGTAAGCCACCCTTTTTGATGTATTGACAAAAAGGGGGAGAATATCGTTCAATATGGATGATTATATGTGCAACAACAACAAAAGAAAGGGGGAGCAATACGTGGTAT
>BRYE01000005.1:3732500-3735000 GCA_030159115.1 Actinidia arguta var. hypoleuca | reverse complement strand
ACGATGCCGCTTTGGTGTGTAATCTTCCATTTTATTTTTAAGATTTTGGGACATAAAAAGAGATAACTATACATTTCCCCCTTAAATTATTGAATCATTCTCTCTTTGGATCTCAAATAAATAATTTTATCACTTTAGCCATTGATCTATTGAATTCATTGCAGTCAAACCGAATCACTAACGCCATCTAACTTGTTGATGGTTCAAGAGGGATGATGCAATTCATTTGGTGACAGTTCAATTCTAACAGTGGTGGTTGGTTTACCCTTCTCTCTCTTTCTATCTTTCAATGTTGTGGTTGTTTTGCATGCATGCATGCATTTGTTTGTGTATAAACTAATGATGTTGGTGAATTGGTTGGATGGAGAGGAGGAAGTCGTGTTTGTGTTGGAGCACCCATATGTTGGATGGCATTCACCTATTTGCGGTTCACCTCGCCTATAGCAATGAGCTCGCCTATTTGCGGTTAACCTCTCCATTCACCGTTAGGATGAGATGACGTTGAGACTCCACCTCTGTGAAACTTCTGCTCTACCACATTTTCTGCAATCGCGATTAAGTCTCCAAATGGCATCTCTCTATTTTATCTCTGATATATGCGGGATCTCCTTCCATACTTGGGCACCTGAAGATCTCTCCGAAATCTTCTCACACAACTCTCCATTCTCTGACGCAGACGGAATGTCAACAGAGACAGAATACGTCTATCTCAGACAAAACTAAACCTAAAATCCACTAGGGTTTCTTGAATCTACAAAAAATAAAGAGAAAATCTCAGAAATTTTATTAATTAAAAACTGAATTGTCTTTTAGGGTACAATACGTTTAAATAATAACCTAGAAATCCTAATTTGCGTTAAACACGAAATTAGGCAAGAAAATAAGAAAAATTACCAAAAACAAATTGAGTTAATGCCTAAATCAACTTCTATTCTACTTAGAAAATATTTCCCAACAAACGAAATCTCAAATTGATTTTTAAATTAAAAGTTATAACTAAAACAATAATTACTATAAACGGCAAAATTGTCTTTTCGGGAAGGCAAACGATGAATTTTTTTCGAAAACTGGCGGGGCTCATGGCCAAAGGCCATGAGTTCTATTCCTCTCGACGATTCCATTCAGATCACCAAGTCTCACGCAATTCCGACGTTAGTGCCCATGATTTCTACTTGTACTTTTCTACTTTTCAGATTTTTTACACGCGAGTTTAATACGATCTTGCTGGTCAAGGAAGGTTTGAGTTGTCTGTTCTACATCATTCTCCCACTGTAAAAAGGCCGCTCTCCCAGCATAAAAATGTAAGACTTTACCCTTGCTTAACCATTCTAAAAGCTTTGATACTTTGCCTTGTTTAGCTTATACGCCTTGGTCTGATCTCCACGCCGGAAGAATTTTGAGCGGCCTCGTCCCGGCCGGTCATGTTTGTTCTCTTGCACAGGTTGCCTAAGTCATTGCCGAGGTGAAAAATAATTTTGACTGTTGGTTGCTCGCCCCCAAATTTATACCACAACAATATGAATTAACTCAAACATCTTAAAGGGCCAATTGGTTATGTTAGTAACACTCTTGTCCGATTTTGTGAGACCTACGTAAGTTATTTTTTTTTTATAAATTTTTAATAGTTGATAACGTCAAAAAGAGAGGTTGGGAGTCACCATTAAGGGGACAATAGGTATCTAGGGATGGACCCTATGGGAGGGGGCAACAATTGATAAACAAAATTGAATATGTATTCATTTTGAACATTAATATCGAAGAATATTTCAAGTTTAAACCAAATAGATAAATAAAATTGAATCGTCGAAACACTTCATTTTTATTTTGATCAAATAATCAATACGTCTAATTAGGTCAAACATTTTCTATGTCAGAATAAAAAAAAATAAACAAATGGAAAAATGGAAAGTCAAAAACGCTTATCTTCTTTTTAACTTTTTAAATTCCCACGGTTCATCGAATGCTTAAAAACAGGTTTAATTTTTTATTTTATTATATTTTATGCATACGTTATGAATTTCATATCTTCTATGAATCACAATCGCTCCCAAAGTCAAAAAAAATGACGGGATAAGATCTATTTTTCTAAGATGACATATTTAAAAACAGAGACACAGAGAGAGGGTGAGAGACTTGAAATTGGGATGTGTCCAAACCCAGCATTTGTTAAGGGCAGAAATTAAGTTAGACCCAAGGAAAGTGCAACCTAGCCAGGTCGGTGAAAAGTCAGGTTGTGGGTGAAGGGGGTTCAGAATTAATAACATATTCTTTATGGGACCATTTTCAACCAACTTATAGAAACGGGGCTACACCGGAGGAGGACGCTATTCATGGAACGGTCTTCCACCACCACCAGCAGCATAAAATGAAACACGGTGTTTTTAATGGTTTGTGGTTGGCTAGGTCAAGATTACATTTAGGACCGCAGCTATTAAAAAACGGGTGCAAAGTCCACCGCTTCCGCTGGATGTTAATGACTTTTTTTGTGGGGAAGGCCGGG
>BRYE01000005.1:3717500-3725000 GCA_030159115.1 Actinidia arguta var. hypoleuca | reverse complement strand
GCTTGATATAAGGCGATCTGATTACAAGGACGACGAACCGAGGAACAAGAAGCCCAATCGAGACTCAAGACGGACCAACGAAAGGCGACCTCGTACCCCACCTCGCCGCACAGAATTGGTGTTACCCCCGCTCAACGCTCCTATTGCCCAAGTTCTTACAGAAATTAAGCACGAAGAATTCGTCAAGTGGCCTTCAAAAATTAAAACTGATCCCCAAAAGAGAAATAAGAACAAGTATTGCAAGTTCCACCGAGACCATGGCCATAACACAGAAGACTGCTTTCATCTGAAGGACCAAATAGCCGACCTTATCAAACAAGGATATCTGAGAAAGTATGTCAGTGATCGCCCTCCCCCCAATTCACCAGAAAGAAGATACGGCGATAACTGACCTACTGCTGGAGATATACAAGTGATCCATGGCGGATTTAGATTCGGAGAAAATTCGAATTCGTCCAGGAAAAGGCATGCCATAAGTGCCAGTAGGGTGGCTGAAGAAGTATCTACCCTCTCCTCGCCAATGATCGATATTCACCCATCAATCACCTTTAACAACGATGATTTGCAAGGTCTACACTTACCTCATGACGATGCCTTGGTCGTTTTAGCTATCATCGCCAATTTCAACGTCCAAAGAATCTTAGTTGACAATAGTAGTTCAGCTGATATCCTATTCATCTCGGCGTTCGAAAAAATGAAGATAGGATTCCACAAACTATACCCCTTCCTTACACCTTTGGTGGACTTCGGAGGAAATGTGACTCATCCACTCAAATGGGTTAAATTGCCAATAACTTTGAGAACAGAGCCTCGCCAAACACCGTTTGGCAGGACTTCATCGTAGTAGATTGTCATTTCCCCTATAACACGATTTTAGGTCACCCAACACTAGGCGAGATTAAGGCGATCAGCTCAACCTACCACTTAAAAATGAAGTTTCCAACTTCAACGGGGGTGGGCGAAGTAAAAGGCGACCAGAAAGTGGCCAGGCAATGTTTCATTTCAGCTATGAAGATTGAAATCTCTCCAGCCCCGAATATTCAATGGCAATTACCGATCAACGATGGCGAGATGGAACCTCTGAGGGACGAGGTGGAACAGGTTGTCTTGCTGGATTCCCGAAAAATCGAAAACACCAAACCTCTCGAAGAAACTACTCCGATCTCCATACACCTAGGATATCCTGATCGCCACGTTATGATCGGAACTGAACTTACCGACGAATTAAGCAGTGCTTTAGTGGAATTTTTGAAAAGAAATTATGACATTTTTGCCTGTCACAGGGTGACGTCCTGGGCATTGATCCCCAAGTCACCATGCATAAATTATATATCAATCTCGGACATCCTCCAGTTCGCCAGAAAAGAAAGAAATTCGCCCCCGACCGATTAAGAGTTATTGAAGAAGAGGTGACCAAACTCGTAAAAGCCAAGGTCATCAAAGAGGCCCATTACCCGGAATGGCTAGCCAATGTTGTCGTCACCCCCAAAAAGGGAGGAAAGTGGAGAGTATGCGTTGATTTACCTGACCTCAACAAGGTGTGCCCAAAAGATAGTTTTCCTTTACCAAAAATTAATTTAATAGTTGACGCCACGTCCAAGCATGAGCTTCTTAGTTTCATGGATGCCTTCTCCGGATATCACCAGATCAAGATGTTTCCCCCCAACGTAGAGAAAACTTCATTTATCACGGAACGAGGATTGTACTGCTACAAGGTCATGCTATTTGGTCTAAAAAATACTGGGACAACATACCAAAGATTAGTAAATAAGATATTCAAGAAGCTGATTGGAAAGACCATGGAAGTATACATAGATGACATGCTCATCAAAAGTATCGAAGCAGCAAACCACATCGCCCACCTTGAAGAGGCTTTTGACATTCTGAGAAAATATCGAATGATGTTAAATCCTTCCAAGTGCATTTTTGGCGTATCGTCCGGAAAGTTCCTAGGATTTTTGGTAACCAAACGAGAAATTGAAGCAAACCCGGATCATATCCAGGCTCTACTTAAAATGAGCTCGCCCAGAAATATCCATGAAGTTTAGTAGCTAACTGGACGAATTACCGCCCTCAACCGATTTGTTTCTAAATCGACTGATAGATGCTTGCCATTCTTCAAAATTCTAAAAAAAAAATCAAAGTTTCCAATGGACTGAAGAATCGAAAGGAGCATTCCAATAGCTTAAAAAGTACTTAGGATCACCTCCTTTGCTTGTGGTGCCGACCACAGGCGAAGAATTGTTTGTATACCTATCCATCTCACCAACTACAGTAAGTGTTGTGCTCATCCGAGAAGAAAACTGAGTTCAAAAACCAGTATATTATGTTAGTAAGGTCTTGATTGGTGCCGAGAATAGATACGAAAAGATAGGAAAGATCGCCTATGCCCTTCTGATCGCCGCCAGAAACCTTTGCCATTATTTTCAAGCCTATCCAATCACCGTGCTGACTGACCAACCACTAAAGTAAATTCTTCAACGATCAGACACCTCGAGAAGACTTTTGAAATGGTCCATTGAGTTGAGTGAATTTTATATTGACTTCAAACCAAGAACGGCAATAAAAACTCAAGCCTTAGCCGACTTTGTGGCTGAATTAACTCATGAAACCAACCCGAAAGTTCTCTCGGAGAAAGAGATTCCAACATTGCGGAACTCGGACGAGAATCTCGGCAGCTCAGACAAGGATCTTGGGAGATGGAAATTATTTGGAGATGGGTCTTCAAACCAGCATGGATGTGGTGCAAGGTTTGTCCTCCAAACCCCGTCTGGACAGTAGCTGGAGTACGCCATACGGATTGGGTTTAAAGCCACCAACAACGAAACCGAATACGAAGCACTCCTCGCTGGATTAAGGGTCGCCACCAGGTTTGGAGTAGATTCAATGGACACTTATAGTAATTCACAACTAGTAGCAAACCAAGTCTAGGGAGACTACCTCGCCAGGAACGTTCGGATGGCAGCTTATTTAGGTGAGGTCAAAAGCATGACTTAAAAAATTAAAAGCTTTACCAATCGACAGATCCCCAGAGAGGAGAACAGGAAAGCTGACGCCCTCGTCAATCTTGCCTCCACTTTTGATTTCGTATCAAACAGAGATATACCTCTAGAATTCATGTCCAATCCTAGTATTGAGATCATCAAACCTATCTATCCAACAGAAACAGACCCAACATGGATGGATGAGATTGTCGCCTACCTCCAACATGGCACGCTACCAATGGATAAATTCCAAGCTCGCCAAATCCAATACAGATCTGTGAGGTTCTGCCTTTTTCATGGAATTTTGTACAAACGATTTTTTCAAGTCCTCTCCTAAGATGTTTCCGACCTGACGAAGCCGATTATGTGATGAGGGAGATTCATGAAGGCATCTGTGGAAATCACTCAGGGGCAAGGTCGTTAGTACGAAAAGTAATTCGGCAAGGCTACTTCTGGCCTCAAATGGAACGTGATGTAATAACATACACCATAGAATGTGACAAGTGCCAGCGATTTGCACCAGTAAGCCACCTCCCCCATACTAAGATGGTGCCAATAACCAGCCCATGGCCATTTGCCCAATGGGGGATTGACATACTGGGATTTTTACCTCAAGTTCCGTTATAAAAAAAGTTTTTTATCAGTGCTATTGATTACTTCACCAAGTGGGTAGAAGTAAAACTACTCACCAGATCACCGAGAAGAATACAAGGAATTTTGTGTGGAAAAGTATCGTCTGCCGATTTGGAATTTCCAAGGTTCTCATCTCGATCAACGCCAAGCAGTTCAACAATGATGGGTTCAGACAATTCTGTTCAAATCTTGCCATATCACATCATTTCTTCTCGCTTGATCATCCCCAAGCCAACGGTCAAGTCGAAGTTACTAATAGAACCATCCTAAGAAATCTAAAGACAAGACTAGAGAAGTCAAAAGGTGAATGGGTAGAAGACCTGTCGAGCATACTTTGGGCATATCATACAACTAGTAGGGTTCCTACTAGCGAGACACCTTACTCCATGGTCTACGGAACAGAATCGGTGATACTCGTTGAGATCGGAATGCCAAGTTTTAAGACCTCATATTTCGACAAAGATAATAATGAAGGCGAGCTGAGACTCAACCTCGACCTCTTTGATGAAAAATGGGAGCAAGAAAGCATACACCAAGCAGCTTATAAACACCAAGTCATCAAATATTATAATTGGAAAGATAAAAACAGGTCGTTCCTACCTGGCGACCTAGTCCTAAGAAGGGTTACCCTATCTACCAAAGAGCTGCATGAAGGAAAGTTATGTCTAACTTGGGAAGGCCCCTATAAGATCGTCAAGATATCTAGACCAGGGACTTATTGGCTTGAATACATGAATGGAAAAGTATTTCCCTATCCTTGGAACGTCGAGCATCTAAAAAAGTATTACCAGTAACATATCCAGTCGCCTTGAAAACCAGCCCGCCTGGGTAATATACGGTTATAATCGTCGCCAGTTTATTCTAATAAAATTTCCCCAGTTTATTTTAATCATCCTTGTTCGCTGGTATATCCCCAAATTGCAGGATGAGAGTCACCAAGATCTTGATCGCCAGTTCATTATAAAACGACGGAGGCATCTTGATCGCCATCTTAGAAGTCACCAAGATCTTGATCGCCAGTTAGTTATAAGACGATGGAGGCATCTTGATCGCCGTATTCAAGATCGCCAGTTCATTATAAAACGACGACGGCATCTTGATCGCCATCTTGGAAGTCGCCAAGATCTTGATCGCCAGTTCGTTGTAAAACGAAAGAGGCATCTTGATCGCCGTATTCAAGATCGCCAGTTCGTTATAAAACAGAGGCATTTTGATCGCCAGTTCATTTTAAAACGACGGAGGTATATTGGTCATCATGTTGAAAATTAAAAAATCCATATTGTTGTTTTAAAATGGTTAAGGAATCTTGATCGCCATGCAATTCAAATTAAAATAAGGCATTATAATTGAGGGTGCCAAAAAAATTATGCCAGTACAAACAAAATTTGAACAAGTAAAATGATCATTCATTCATTCAAAAATAATTACACATCGCCAAAAAAAAAATTATTAATTACGAGGGGGGAGGGTTTGCATCGCCTTTTTCAACAGTTTCATCTGCCCCCTCCCTTTCTTTATCCTCGTCCTCCTCAGCGAGCAGGTTATGATCGAGACCTATTTCCTCTAAGTTTATGGTGAAGTCGGGATAATGGCGATGAAGTTGTCGCTTGTAGAAGTTAAATCCTTCGTCGAAATACTTGGAGGCAGCATCTTCAACAGCCCCCAAGAAATTCGACGAGGATTTAAACTCCTTGACAGCTGATTTTCTGGATCAGCCCAGCATTTCCCTCAACTCTGCCACCAAAATCTCAGCCTTTTCCAAACTATCGGCGAGGGTATCTCTTTCATCTTTTAGTTTGGCGAACTCGTCGCCAACTTGTTGCTCCCGAGCTCGGGCCTTGGCCAAATGCTGCTCCAGATCACCAGATAATTTCTGAAAGCGAGAGACTTCACTCTCTAAAGAGGCGGCTCGCCCTTGTTGAGGGGATGCCTCTTCAACAGTTGCCCTACTCTTGACCGCCAAGGAAGATCCGAGCACGAGCGCCTGCTACAAACAAATCTTTTTAGAACAACTTGAGCACATTTAACAAAGATAAAATAAAGAGTCGAGGTAGTGTCGATATAATACCTGGCCAAAGGCATAAAAAAGTTTGGAGGCAGTCTGGTCCAAGGACAGTTGCCCCACCTTTTCTTGGTCCAAATGAGGGATCACTCCTCAGAGGATCTTCTCAGCCACAGAAGGGCTCCCCAGAATGGAAGCCCTAGGACCGAGGACAGTCCCCAGTGAGGGCGAGCTCCCCTCCCCGGGCCTCGAAGAGGTGGTGGCCCTCGGACGATCAGCAGGACCAGACGTTTTCTTTTTGGGTTCAGGAGCAATGGCGGGCTCCTTCCCTTTGGGGTTATCCCCAGGTTTAGCCTTCTTACTTGGCAAGATGGAAGGTTCGTCCATTGGTCATTTCTCTCCAATTACCACTCCCTTAATCGGAATGAATTTTTTGGCTGAGCTTTCACCCTTGGCCTTCTCCACCTTCTCGCCAAGTTTTTCCAAGCTAATCCTCCTCGACATAGCTGCAAAATAAAGAACGAATATCAGATATAAAAAAATAAATGACAAGAATAGATTAAGAATTTTATACCATCCGATTTAAGCTCGGGAGGTAGCCCGGAATCCGACTAGGATTCCAATGTCGGGTTCGAGCTTGATCCCGAGACAAATGGGTAAAATTCTAAAAGGGATCTCAAACTTATTCCCTCGACCATCTTAGCAAGGTCAGGTCGGGGATATGTGGTAGAATCCTTTTCAGTTCCTTCCTAAGGGTCCCTAGGTATTCCATTGAGTCATCTCGGGATTGGCTGTCCTGCTGGATGTGTTCACCACGGGAAGGGTGGGACTCACCCGCGTCACCCGACGACGTTGATGGTGCATGTCCTTGAGGCTCCTCGCCCTTAGTCTCGGATGCCATAGGTCCGGAAGAGCAAAAAACTCGACGAAAAGATTTCGATTTGAGAAGCATGGGAACTAAAAAGTGCCCACGTTCCGCCACCGATTTTGAAATCTCATCGAAAGCTACTGCTCATACCCGAGCAACGTGGGCGGATCATTGCAGTATTTATTTGAAATATACCATAGAATATTAGTTTGGACTTTATAAATAAATAAATTGAAATTTATAATGGAATTAAAACCGACCTGGGACATTCCATGATCTCGGGACCCTTGGCACTCCCTCCCGAGGAGAATCATCAAGAAGCTCTCAACTATCCCCGGAGGCGAAAAAGAATTTGCTCTTCCACCCATTCACGTTACTGGAGAATCCTCCGAGGATGGTTTTCTTGTACCTCGCCTTAAAATATAGCCACCCTTGATTCGATTTAGGGTTGTTATTGAGAGAAAATATGTTCCTAAACTCGGAAAGGGTCATCGAATATTTATATGCTCGCCACAACGCCATGGCGCCGGTGATACTTTGCCACATGTTGGGGACGAGCTGAGCCGGACAAATATTATAAAACATTAAAATCAATCTAGCTGTAGGGTGAATGGGAAAGCAAAGGCCCGCGGGAAAGGAGGCCTCGTAAAAGGCCAACTCGCCAGGGCTAGTTGAAAGTATGGTTTCGTTCTCCTCAGGAAGTCTAATATGTACGCCCTGAGGGAAGGAATAAGTCTCCCTGAGTAAGTCTAGCTCCTCGGGAGTCATAATATTATGCTTCTTTTCTACTGAGGGATGAATATCACCTAGGGGGCGACCTCAGGGACTGATGGGTCTTCCATAGGCGATCTAGAAGATTGTTTTACTTCGTTAGTAATATATGACGATCTTTCTCCTAGATGGTCGGATACCCAAGAAGCTAAGGACTCCAAGTCTGAGGGGCTAACCTTAGACTTATAGGACATAAAACTACAAGAACAAAAATGAGGACTTGGTTTACTTACTGTGCTAGA
>BRYE01000005.1:3675000-3677500 GCA_030159115.1 Actinidia arguta var. hypoleuca | reverse complement strand
TGAATCCTGAAAAATGCTACTTCACATTTCATATATATATACACACATTAATTCTCCGGTCAACTAACTTAATCGTCGGAGAGTCATTTTCCGAAACAAATTCGGCAGTCGAACTCACTATTTCTTTGTCACAGTTAAGCCATCGCAACCAGTGACTGTCTGCTACCACCTTCAACCAACACTGGCCCACCTCAGGGGTCTATCCTTGACTTCATTTCTTTCACTTCATAAACATTACACCTTACAATAATTTAGTCAAATTGTTAGTGTCTATAACAAAGTTTATTTCCCTAATATCTTGTAATATATGTATTTTCGTATTGTTAGTGTAAAGGGCATTTCCTCATGTCTTTCTTTCCGTTATTTATCATCTAGTTAGGTAATTTTGGATATCACTCTATCCCTTGTCTAGATAAGGGAGCATCTTCTTATCTCTCCATCACAATTTCCATATTCTCTTTGTCTAATATATTTTCTAAAGTTAGTCTAACAAATTAAAAAAAAACACTTAAATGCATAAAAATCGATGACGCCATAATCAAACACTCAACAAGAATAATGATGCGAAAGTAAAATTACGTTGCAAGAACAATATAATATTTTCCATGCTAAGGGGCTAATAGAATCACATAATTGTTACAATTCCTTTATTACTAGGGCAGTATTAGAATCACATAATTATTATAATTATTGCATAGTCGCACATAATTAAGGTAGTAACATGCAATTAGGAACTCATAGTTTTACACTTACAATCCTCCAGCTTATGCAAGGTTCAACTCCTACCCATCCCGACCGTATAACTTGAGTTCTTACCCAAAAATGCTGCAAATCCAAGTCACCTAATTTGTCACTCTAGGGTGGAGGATCACAAAATCAGATCACGAATTTACAATTTCTCGCATTCATTTACTTCAATTCATAAATTATTTATAAAGTTCAAATAAATCAGCATTTTTACCAATAAAAAACTCGAATTCATTTTACTTCCATTCATAGAATCATTTATAAAGTTCAAATATTTTTCATTTCCACCCATAAACTAGTTTTATGCTACAAGTTATACTGATCAAGGTCAACAGAGTCTGTTTTAGAGCATTTATTTTATCAAAATGCATAGCATATGGTGGGTCTATTCTTAAAAAGTGAGCTAAACCAATGCACTCCCTTGCAAAATTTGTTAAATACTTGGTTATAGCTCTTGTTGGGAGAAAACGTTTAGATAAGTTTCACCTGTTCAAAAAAACTTTTGCGAAGGTCTTATTAATAAATAAATTTAAAAAATCAAAAAATGAACTTAAATCACTTCCTCCAACCCAATCTCTCATACGTTTCCATCTTGATAACGACACTCCAACATGAGGTGAAAATTTCAAAATTGCAATCTAGTGTCTCCTCCATTCTCGTTGTAAATCATTGGAAAAAAAACACTCAGGCAAGGCAAAGAAGCTCGATTATTTTATTTTCTATTTTTTATTACACTTTTCGCACAATCATTTTTGTTTAATTAATACACTCGAAAATGCAGTAAAAAAATAGGGCACCAAAAATTTGTAAACAATTATAGTTTACAGATTATGTTATGCTTATGCTAAAATTATTATATTATGTTCTATTGTGAATATTTTGTTTTCAGTATGATAAAATTTTGTAAACTAATTATAGTTTACGGATTATGTTATGCTTATGATAAAATTATTATATTATGTTCTACTGTGAATCTTTGTTTTCAGTATGATAAAATTTTAGAGTTGACCAAGTGGTTTACGTGCACCGTAAGAGTCTGAGACTATTGAGAGAATAATTTATCATACACCCTCAAAAACCACTAGACTAGACGAAAAATATACTAATTGATTAAAAGATGTCAATTGATTAAATTTACAAAATATAATCTCTCTCGACAACTAATAATCTAATCCCAACGCAGGTATTTTATACAATATAACTTCTCCTGAGGTTTGACAAAATTTCACGGACCTCTACAATAGTTTGTAAAATTGTAAAAACTTCATTTGCTTTTGAAAATAATATATAGATTCCCCATTCTATTAAAGCGAGGCTAAACGGGTTAATATACAAAAATTAAATTTCACTACCATCTCCTGAGGTTTGATCAAATTACACAGACCTTTCATGTAGTTTGTAAATCTAACATATATTAGTTTCAAAAAGAGGGATGATTGTGTGATTTTACAAACTAGAAGTGAAATCTGTGCAATTTGATCAAACTCCTGTGGAGGTTAGTAAAATTTATCATAGCCTCATATAAAGGGGATATCTCTGTATTATTTTAAAAGTAAGAAAAAGTTTTATAATTTTACAAGAAAGATCGGTGAAATTTTGTCAAACCTCAGAGGAGGTTAGTAAAATTTATCCTAAAATAGAAACTCCTAGTTATACAAAATGACAATGATGCTCTACGTGGAGAGAAAAATGCTTCTCCAAATGAATTATATAAACAAAATGATGTATTCGGACATTGGTTTTTTATTTTATA
>BRYE01000005.1:3625000-3630000 GCA_030159115.1 Actinidia arguta var. hypoleuca | reverse complement strand
TAAATGGACTCATTATTAGACGACCATGGTCCATTGTTTCCAATTCCAACCTCCATTACGTCCTCATCGCTATCCGCTAGGCTAATTCTTGTACGATTCATACCTAAAAAAGAAAAGAAAAGGCACTAACATGTTAATGATGTAACCTACAAAAATGTTCATGCCATTGTACAAAAAACATGCTATAAACACCCTGAGTGATTCTTTTGTAAATATAAAGACGTTAGACTCGTTGTAGCCTTTTGTTTCTGTTAAGTAATTCGGGTCCTGGTATCAAATCCTGATAAACTGCCATCTTTAAATAATAAAATTGATAAACTGTGTAATTTCCCCATCTCTCTATGTTTTTATGTGAAGCTTCTTTTCTTTCTTATACTTGTAACTACAACCCAGCCAAAGATTTTTGATTTTTTTGCAGGACATTTTTAAAACTTTTTTTTGGTTTATTTCTGTTCAATTGACAAGATCAAGAGAAGTATTAATATACCATCAATTTCAACAAAACAGGTCAGATTGACAATTAAACTAGACAAACACAACAGAACAACATAAGAATAACTCTCTCTATTTTATTCTTCAATCGGATAAGAAATATTCCTCCATCTCAGTATTTTTTTACAACATGTTATCCAATCTCATGGTAGGTTTGCATTTGTTACCTTGAATAACTAAGACAACCACTATGTACAACACAAC
The DNA here is from genome assembly GCA_030159115.1 of Actinidia arguta var. hypoleuca. Lineage (NCBI taxonomy): Eukaryota > Viridiplantae > Streptophyta > Magnoliopsida > Ericales > Actinidiaceae > Actinidia > Actinidia arguta. The sequence continues at coordinate 3,629,304 of BRYE01000005.1, read as the reverse complement.
ACTAAACCATTATCCTAAACCAATAGTGTAAAGAACATAACACACCAGTGGAAATCAAGAAGAAAAGAAATCGTATAGATCAATGGGTTACAAGAAAAAAAAATTATGTTTGAATGAAATGCAAATCTAGATCTACAATAAACATCAAAAGAGCAACTAAGAAGGCTCAAGAAGAATGATTTCAGAAGAATCATTACGAAGAAAAAGACTAACCTTTCGAATGATGGACGACGAGGCAGATCTAATGCAGCTTGACAAAGTTATGTGGTTGAAGATGGATGGCGCCGAAAGGGAGATACAACTCTTTGCGTACGAACTCAGCCCTTCTGTGTATGACCTAAAAATGCAAGAAGAGAAGATGCGTTGGTCCTCGTTGGCCTAAATTGGGCTTATGTGTAAAGTGGGTTTTTTCGGGGCCCAACCCACTTGGGTTATGTTTGATATTTCAAGCGTTTTTTGACAATCCTGAGATTTAAACCCGCGAATGGTGTGTGGTAAGTCTTAGTTACTGTTCAAGCGTGTCTGCGTGAACAGTACCTGCTGGTTTTGATTTTTTAAAAACAAAACAAAAATAGTTTTTTTATTTATTTTCACTATTTTCAAAAATAGTGGTAGTAATTTTACCTTGTTTTCATTTCTAAATACCAACACAAATAAGCTTTTTGTTTTTATTTTTTTAAAAAATAAAACAAAAATAGAAAAATAAAAATAAAACAGTTAACAAATATGCACTAAGTATTTTTCAATCTTTCAAATTTTTTTTTCACTATTTACTGTTTAAATTTATTTGAGTTAATCTACTAGTTGAGATTTTAACATGAAATTATTATTATTTTTTTAAAAAATATCACTTCTTTCTTCTCAAAGGTGTGTGGTCCACATAAGTTATGATTCAATGGTCATTTTTTTAAAAAAATTGGATATATATTTTTTTACTTATTGAATTATTTTTTTAGTGGGATCAATACCCAAAAAAACTAAAAAACTCTTTTATTTCTCCCAAATTAGCAACACTTTTTCAAAATTATTATATTTTCTAATTTATTGTTCATTTTTATACCAATATATATTTTCATATATGTATATAATATATCTCTTATCTTACATTTATATCTTATTTATTTTTTAAGTCATAAAACTGAATACGTCTAAAAAAAGATTTTTTTAGCTACCCATGGACACAAATAATTACTAGTCATTCCATAATTTATTTTTTGAGATAGAATTTGCTTGCTCCTTATCCTTGGCCCAATCTACGAGGAGCCTATGCTTTCTCGAAGAACATGTCAAATGATATGTGGAGGTTGGTGTTAAGTTCAGCCTACTTGAATGAGTTCAAACATATATATTTGGACTCAAAATCAGTTGGCTCACATGGAGTGTTCATGTGAGAGTGAAACTCTTGAGTTACCTAGAACTCTTGAAAGGATATCTTGAGTTATGGTATATTTTCTTATGTAGAATAAGATAACAATTAGGAGTCTATCACCTCCTTCATTTGGTCTATAAAAGAGAGGATAGGGTGTTGAGATTAGCGTGATGTGAGTTGGAAAAAAAGTGCTGAGAGTAAGAGGCAGGACACAGAGAGATTATGAGAGAGTGAGTCTCCTCATTTGTAATCCTCTTCGTTCGATTAGTGAATTATTGATTACTCTCCGTAGACGTAGGCATCATTGGGCGAATCATGTAAATCTTTATTGTCTTATATATGGTTGATTCAATTTTTGAGTACAACAATTGGTATCAAAGTCCAGGTCAAGTTTTGGATCTCTGCAAAAGTGCTCAAAATTGATTTCTGATAGCACCATGGGGGTCCTTTCTTTGACACAAAACTCCAACATCCAACTGCGTCAAAAAAGAAAGCCAGATGCGCGCGTGAGATCTAATCTCAAACACGCGCCCAAGTGCTAGAATGCGCTACCACGCGCTAAGAGGTGGCCCCACAATCGTTGCCACACTCCAGGAGGTGATCGTGACGTGCCCACATGCGCTAGTCACTTGCCAAACACGCGCCACATATGTGCCACTTGCTTGCATTGTCCATGTAGGCATTCAATTAGTGCCACATCAGTAAAGAAATATTCTGAGAATATTTCATCTGGTAAATTATAATTTCAGCCCCTAAAGTTTCTAATAATTATAGATTGGTCTCCAGATTTTTTTATAATTATAAATTGGTCCCTAGAGTTATCGATAATTATAAATTGATCCCTAAAGTTATAAATAATTATATATTGGTCCCTAAAGTTTCAAATACTTATAATTTGGTCCAAAAACTTCTTAATTTTGACATTTTAACCATTTTTGAGGTTTCTTAGCATTCCGAATTCATCTACAAGTTTGAATATTTTACTTCTATTTGGGAGAAATAAGATGGCAAAAAATAATTTAGTGGCTATGATCACGCTTTCAGCCATGAATTACTTATTGTGAAAATCATGGATGGAGGATATCCTATTCTACAAGGATTTGTATGACCTTTTAAAGAATAAAGAAGACAAACCTATAGTGACAAATGATGAGGAATGGAAGAAGATGAACCGAAAAACGAATAGGCTGATCAGACAGTGCATTGGACACAAGGTGTTTCATCATGTAGCATAAGAGACAAGTGCTTATGAGTTGTAGATCAAGTTGGAGGAGATGTAATAGGTGAAGACATCTCGGAACAAAGCCTTATTGATGAGAAGACTAGTAAATTTGAAGTTTTAAAATGGGATGTCAATGGAAGAAGATACGCGTGAGTTCTAGAATTTGATCAATCAATTGGTTAGTGTTGACATACAGTTTGAGGATGAGACGCAGGCCCTACTACTTTTGAGTTTCTTGCTAGAAAGAAAGTAGGGAGATATTGGTGATTTCTCTAAGCAATTCAGCGCCAAATCGAGAGTTGACTATGAGTATGGTCAATGATGTCATATTCAATGAAGAGGCAAGGAGGAGAGAGATAGGTATGGCAGATAGTGATGAGTCGCAAGCCCTAGTCTTACAGGAAAATATGGAAATAGGTCGAGGTTAAGGAAGATGTCAAAACCAAGGTCACAGTAAAAAAAGGTCGAACTTTTATGTGCTTTTACTGCGACTAGGAAAGGCATATCAAGAGGAATTGCCTAAAGTATAAAGAAGAGATGGATGATTAGTCTCCAAAGATCGCATCAGCATCAGCATCAGTGATGATAGATTCAGAGAGATGTTCTCCTAGCAGCATCGACATATAGAAAGTCAGATTGGATATTAGATTCAAGAAGTGCTTACCACTTATGTAAAGAGAGAGAAATGTTCTCTACATATGCAGCATGTGGTGAAAGACTTGTACGGAATGTGAATAACATGGCAAACAGAGTTATTGGCAAAGAAACAGTCTGATTTTGCATGGTAGATAGAAGATCTCTAACATTAACCGAGGTAAGGTATGTTCTTATTCTATGGAAAAATTTAATTTTCATTGGGATGCTAGATTCAAAGAGTTACAACTTTGAAGCTAGTGGGGGAACTGTAAGGATTTTCAAGGAAAACAAGGAGATGCTGCAGGGAAGAAAGACTAGAGGGCTATACCGACTGGAGGAAAGTATCCCGACATGAAGAGCTATTGTTAGACATGGTTCCAATGGTACTAGCAAACAGAATGGACAAGAGAAGCAATAGTTACACAAAGCACGCAAATCAAGCATAGGGATACCTAGGGGATTTGGAGTGGTACAAGAGCATAATGAGATGCTTTGAGATATGTGCAGAAATCTGTCCAGACACTAGTGGTGCAATCAGTGTAGGATATCTAGTTAGAAGCTCAGAGGAAGGAGACAAAATCAATTTTGAAGAACTGTAAAATGACAAGCGCGATGTCGTCGAAACGAGTCTCTTTCACTTTTGATTTGATTAGCGGTGGTGATCACTCTAGTCATGCACACAAGGGAGGAGAGATAGAGCCACAAAACTCATAAAGTGATATACTTGCGGCGCACCCCAGTGGGGGGCGTAGAGCACCTTGGTGAGAAAGTACGGGTACTTCAATGTGGAGGTGCATACACTTCGGTAAAAAGTAGAGTAGCCTGTTGATGAGGGCAAGATATCTTAGATATTGTCTTATAGATCTTATGGGGGTGCTAGACCAGAATCTGTCAAGATGGATAACTTGACGACATCGAATTACCTTTAATGGGCTGGAGGCAAAAATTATTGAGTCCAACCTACCTGGATGAGTTCAAGCCCACATATTTAGGCCCAAGACTAGTTGGTTCACATGGAGTGTCCATGTGAGAGTAAAAACTCTCGAGTTACCTAAAACTCTCAAAAGAATTATCTCT
>BRYE01000005.1:3590000-3595000 GCA_030159115.1 Actinidia arguta var. hypoleuca | reverse complement strand
TGACTATCAAAGGGACCCTGGGGGAGAGCTTTCTTCCAAGTATATTTAATTTCTTTAAAATCCTAACATGGAAGATTTAATTTTGCAAAATCTTCAGTACCAAACTTTTGACAAAGCTATAAAGTGACTAAGAGCTTTAAGAATATATTTGGATCAAGAAATTGGAAGGAATTCTATAGAGGGAAAAGAAAAAGGAAAAAAAAGATTAAATATGAACCATTTGATTTTTTAGATTGTGTTTGGATTAAGGATTTGGTAAGAAAAAAAGAAAAGAAAATGAAAAAGTTAATAAATCTAAAGTCCTTTAACTTTTTTATTTTCTTTTTCCTCCACTAATGGTTAATCCAAACACAGCCTAAAGCAAAATCTAAAATTTCCATTATTACACGCTACAGTTGTGGAAAAGGAAAGTCAGAGAAAACATTTCAATTTGCATAATTAATGGTAAACTTTTTTAATTTGATCGCCATCAAAATTAGACCAAGAGGTCCAAGACACCAATCAATAATATAATAGGGGAATGATAGGCAAACAAAAAACTTTTACAGAATTTTCAAACGAAATAAGTGATACATACATCTTTAATTTCAAGACAAAGCACACATTGTCTAGGTTACAATTTCAAACTTGCAGACCACTGTCACATCATTCTCATGCTACTTATTGTACAAAAATTATGTTTCCATTATTAATAGCAAGATTTATGTGACATGGGGACATTAATTCTGTTATTAAAGAGGGTTGAAATTATGCATCGAGGACTCGATCACATACACACAGAGAGAGAAGACTTAGTCTATTCTAGGAGTCGGGCGTAGATGTTGTGCTCAGAGTATCTCCAACTCGCTCCCTATTTCTGCTCCTTAGACAGAATAGAGAGTCTATAAACCCCCCAAAATGGCTCCTATAGCCTCCCTATCCAATTCCTTATTTTGGTATTGTGAAGAGTGCCTCACACTCGGGGAGGCACTGTCGCCCCCCTAAACTCCTTTTTTTTGGGGGTGGGCTGATTACCGTGTGACAAAAAAACTCTTTTTTTTATAATTAAAATTCAATTTTAAAGTATGTGAATCATTTCAAAATATAATTGAATTGAGTTTAGATAAAATATGAATACTATTGGATTGACTAAGAGGCTACTAAGAGATTATCTTATATGGCATAACACTGTTTTTGAGGGGCTCATCCCATTCCATGGTATTTCATTGTGGCGCACGTACGTTCTTCCATTCAAAAAAATGTTTATATAGGACACGGTTGTTAATTGACTCCTGTGTCCTTGATTAGTTTGGACAATCCTAGGAGTATAATAATTGATTAAATGACCAAATATGTAATTAAACATAACTAAATATATGACAAGGTCAGTCAGTGGTTTTGACCAAGTATGGACGTGAGCTCCAAGAACTTCAGAAAAGCATTCATAACTTGACCAAACTTATTCATAAGGTCATCTCCAACCCTTTATCTTTACAATACTATTGAAATTGAGAAGAATTTTGAGGGAAAAAAAATTCAGAAATTGATTCTGAAAACTATTAAACCAATTCTGGAAAACGAAACCAAACAAAGCAGAAATTTGTTACCAAGCACCAATGGACAAATTCAAGTTTTGAGTAAAATTAACATGTCGAATTTTTTTGGAAGTTATGAATTGGACGAAAGGAGAAGAGTGAAAAATTTGGATAAAAGTTGCCAAGTGACAAATTTGGGTTGGGTATAAATGTGAGTAGATAAATTTTTACTCAAATTTAAGTTTGTGTCATGATTTGAGATAGGGTTGTGTCATGATTTTTGGAAGTACTTGGATGACTATACATGCGCATAAGCAATGCGTTCCGAATGACTACATGTCCGACAAAACGAAACAGGTGATAGATGCACATTATTATTTTTAAAGACACCAACATTTACAGATAACAGGCTTACACTTCTACTGATACTGTAATTCCCCTTTTTGAATAACATGAAGGTCTTCTGGATGCAATACTTCATTATTTTGGCCCCCCAAGAGTATTTCATGTTAACAAAGATCTACTTTTAAAACTTCCAATTAACTGAATACATGCATACAAACAATTGTAAACTAATTTCCGGGAGACTTTGCAGGTTTTCTAGGCCAGTGAAAAAAACAAATTTACAGAAACTGAACTCGTCTTATGTGCTTGGACTCAGCCAATTCTTTTGTTGTGATGTACTTATTAGCTTTGCTGTGGATTTCTAGAACATTCTTGGAGAGAGATTCAAACAGTGGTCCTGGGCAGAGTCCTTCCATTATCGCCTTAATTACCACTTTATCACTGGGGTCCTCCACCTCCAACACAGCTTGGTTAAACCATTTCCCGTAGTCTTTCGGCTCTCCCCTTCTTTCTGGTGAACTGTGAAGAGATGGGAGGCATTCTTCTGTCTGACCCTACAACTTATGAAATTGGCGACAAAGAGTCTGCTCAAGTCGCCAAACGAGCCAATAGTTCCTGGAGATAAATTTCTGAACCATGTTCTCGCCAGACCCTTCAAGGTCGTCGAGAAGACTTTGCTTATCACCTCGTCTGAGTATCCCTGGAGCATCATCAGACTCCTGTATGAGTCCAGGTGGCCCATCAGATCGATCTTTCCTTCGTACACTCCGAGCCAAGATGGCAGTTTAAACTTGGAGGATACCCTAGTCCTCATCAGCATTTTTGTGAATAGAGGTTTTATTTTCCGTACAAAGGCATCCACAGTAACTGGTGCATTCGCACCTGTGTTGATGGCTTCAATCTTAGAATCTAGGTCCCTAATATTTTGAGTAATGAACTCCTTTCGGAGCCTGGGTGCCTGGTCATTACGACGAGGTGACCATCATCTTCTTTTGATTTCCTTGCCTTCTACTTCACAAGTTTGGCTAGATGATTCAGATTCTGAAAAAATAGGGCTTCTTTCTCACCTAGATCATATGCTCGGTGATTGGGGTTGGCGATTTCGGGCCTAACTAGTGCTTTGGAAACTCTAAAATTCATGGTCGTCTAAGGACAGCAAAATCGACTAACTTCTGGGATTGACGCGGCAAGAGGTGGCGGGTTGTTTGTGGTGAGATGCTGTATCAGGAGGGCATTGTTCTCATTCATTATCCTAATCCGTTCAGCAATGCCATGCATCTCACAGTGAAGGCCCTCAAGATCTGGAGCTTGGCTAGTATTTGCCATAGGATGAGTCATGTTATCTAGAGGGCTACTGGTACTCTGTCTAGGAAATAAGCTATTGTGCAGGTGCATAAGGTATTGAGAACTGTTGTTCCTACAAATGGCGTCAAACTATTATGGTAGAAAACTTGGGACGAGCAACCAACAATCAGAATTGCTCATGACCTCGATACTTGATCTCGAAAATGACTCGGGCGACCTGTGCAAGTCAACAAATGTGACCGGCCGAGGCGCGGCCACTCAACCCCACCCCCCACCCTGGTGTGCGAATCAGACTAAAGCGAATATAATCTAGGCAAGACAAGGAAACAGAGCTCTCAAAGCGAATATACAAAAATTTTAGTCATACCTCTTTGTGATAGTAAGAGCGACCTTTTTATAGATGAAGAATGGAGAGCCGTGCGAGGATCATGACGAGATCTTCATATAGATAAATATGGAAGGAGATCTCGTGATCATCGAAGATAAAATAAGGAGATGTTATTTGGAGAACAAACCGCAACTAAAGGTGACGTAATGGAGAAGAAGTCTCACCGAGGCAGAGTCATGGAGATGGAGTCCTTATGGAGGTGGAATCCTCTGGCAGGCGAAGTAGCCAATTTCGCATGTTGGTGACGTGGAGATCAACTGGCGTGCTCACATATATTGGCAAGGTGAGCAATAGTGGTATGGTGATGCGATTGGAGATCACAACAGATTTTGGCAATGTGATCCCTTCAGACGACGAGCCCAACTCATAATTAGTAAGTGGAGATTTTATTCCAAATTAGTGGTGGTGGTGGGAGTTTGGTTGTGAGGAGAGAGAGAGTTACAGTGAGCGGTTAGAGTTTAAGTTGGACAATAAAGGAATTTTGTGTATTTGTTCGAGGGTATTGAAGTCATTATGTGTTTACCATCATTTCTGTTAGTAGACAAATACTTACAAGGGAGTTTAGGGTAATTTCCAGATCGTGAGGGGTGGATCTGTATTAAATATAAACCTCAAGGGAGGTCATTGTAATTTATCCAAAATTTAATAGCCGCACAAAAATCGAAGACTATGTTTGGATGGCAGGAATCTTGAAAAAAAAATGAGAAAATTATTTCAAGTTCCCATGAATTCACTATTTGGATTTGGCACAAATGATAATGTAATCCCTTATCTTTCATTATAGTAGGAATTGGATTCTTTTATTGAGTAGGAATATGATTCACCCACTCATCTTCACTAATCTTAGATTGTTGTCTCATCTAAGAATTAAAAAGTAGGATGGATAAAATTATTTTTAAATTATGTCCCGACTACATACACAAATTACTTTTTCGATTTATCTTGATTGGAGAATTCAAAATTTTTTTAAAAAATCTAAATAGATTTTTTGGATGATTAATTTAACAATCCATTTTGGAATATTTTTTTATTTTTGTCATTTCTGTGCTAATTTTTTTTTAATTTTTTGATTCTTTTAATTAAGACGAACCTGAAAAGTAAAGATATTAATTAAAAAATAAAAAATGACATCTAAAATAAAAAAATAATATAAAATTTTAATTTATTCTAAATAGGATCGAAAAGGGTGCTTTCAAAAAAGTAAGTAAAAATCAATTTCATTCCTATGTTTCAAATGGTTAAACTGCACGCTTGAATAAAGTTTATATTTTTTTTTTGAATAAACTAAACACCTGAATAAGATTACCCAGATATCGCAATCCTATGAATAAGATTACTGGAAATAGAATTACATGTCCTGTCATCCAAACACTACCTAAGAGGGATTTGTGATGGTTTAGTGGTTTTCACGTCTTCCATTTATTTATTTATTTTTATTAGGTGAATTT
>BRYE01000005.1:3580000-3585000 GCA_030159115.1 Actinidia arguta var. hypoleuca | reverse complement strand
TCCAATTTGTTAATGGATATGAATGGGGGACTGAATTGGTACCATATTAAAAATTATAAGATCTTTCAAATTGGAATTATAGAGACCATAGTGAACCTTTTGTCTTGGTGGGCTGGCAAACTATGATATCCAATATCTCATGATGGGCCTGTTGGGCTGGTTTTCAACAAGTCCAAGATACAAATCAGTTTGATAAACATTTTACAAAAGTAATTGTGTCTGAATCCCCAAAAGAAGAAGAAGAAGAAGAAGAAGAAGAAAACTCTTCCTTTTGTTTTCAAGCTCCTTCCCGTTCTAACCATTTACTCTCTCGATCTTTATTTTATGGGTGTTTGAGTTTTAGAAAATTTGAGCGCATATTCTAAAGTTGACTGGAGAGAACTCTTGAAAGCAATGGGACATTCAGAATTGCACAAAAAATAGTTTTTTAAGAGAAGAAAAAAAAATATCAATGGGTGTAGGTCATTGGTGACCATGTCAACCAAGGATAGCGACTTCTTTGTTGGAGACCGAATTCAGATGGGCCGGCCTCTCAGCTCACTTACATTATGGATGGATGGATTCTATATAGTGTCTGTAATTGCTCAAAATTTAATCAGTGTTTAACTTTTGATGTTTCCTTTTTTTGGAGTTGTATTTATAGTGGTTGGGTTTGTTGCGATTTCATGTAATCTTGTGAATGGATCGATATGGCTTGACTCGTTTGTCCATGTAATTTTGATATTCTTTTCATTTTCATTTTCATTTCTTTCTTGATTTTGGAAAATGCAACTTTTTAATTTTTCAAAATGATCCATCGAAAATATAAAAATATTTAAAAGAAGAAAAGGTTTTATCATATACATTTAAAAGCGAGTGCAAAAGAAGAAAAAAATCTAATTGACTTTTCCATGTAGAAAATTAACATTTTAAAGCATCTAAAAATAAACGATTGAGCTCACAAAATGGGACGAATAGAATCATATTTATGAAAAAGAATATATATATATATAAAAAAAAGAAGAAGTCATTTTACTATTAATGCAAGTAAGTTGAAGAGAGTTTGATAGGTTCATGAACTCCTACGCAATTTTCTAAGTAGTTGCCACGAAGTTGTTTCTTAAAACATTTCCTTGTCACTTGGCAAAAAGGGAAGGAGAGAGATGATTATGAAAGATCTCACGCTCGTTGCATTTTGTTCTTGTTATAAAATGAATAAATCAAAGAATGGAATTCCATGATAATGGACACTTGAGTTTCATGAACAGATAAATTGGGTCAAAAAACAGTTACAAGCAAAGGTAGAGTTGTCCATTGTTGTAATGGAAACATCTTTCTGTTTTTGAGTCTTGTGATGAGTGCAAATCAACAAAACTCACAAACTAGTTGCCATGAATAAGATCTTTAATTTTTAATCAAAGTATGATTTCACAAATGGAAGTAGTTTCCACAAATTTATAAACTTAGCATTTTCCTTTTTATTTGTGCGGTTTGATTCAAAGAGAAGTGTGGTGAGATGTTTTATATTTTTTCTAGAGTTAATATTGGAACTCTTACGGAGATGAAGAAAGGCAAAAGATCATGCCCCGAACCAAGCCCATATTAGTACGAGTCTTGTTTACCAAAAAAACAAGAGTCATGTACTTCTATAAAGTCACAAAAATCAAAACAACAATTATTTAATTCAATTGTTGCCCAGTATATAAGGACATAGTCACATAATGGAAAAAGAAAAAAAAATAATCTTTGGCTTTGATTTGGATTTTTGTAAAGTTTTTTAACTGCTTTGGTTTTTATTTTATTTTTTTTGTTTTTAGTGATTGTTTTAAATCATTTAATCAAAAATTTATACTTTTTCCTGTTTTTCCTTTTTCTTGAGGAGAGGAATTTGAAAACATTTTAAATTTTGTTCAAATTTGAAAAAAAAATCATATAAAGACAAAAAAAAAAAGCTAATTTGTTTAGTAAAAATAATTTTTTTTTATCTTTTATGCCCTTTCTTTTCAATTTAGATGAAAAATTTTACATATTCAAATTTTGATTAAATAATTAAAAAAGGCTTTCTAAAGCCAAAGCCTTGATTTTTGTTGCTAATCAAGAAGCACAGGACTTGCACTAAAATGGCATGTATTTCCCCAAGTTTGAGAAGTCATCCAAAACCATCTAGTTTGGAGCCTTATAGGATTTGTTTCATAATGCTCAAAACGGTGCCGCTAAAGATGGCTACAAGTTTCCAGCCATCACTATCCCCGTTCCGTTTGTACATGAATCCTTTCCTATTCTCTAATTAAATTCATCCCTTTCATTTTCCAATTCATATTTCTTATGGGTCATTCATCTCTCTCTCTCTCTTTCTCTGATTTTCATATAGTACATGAACAAAACTAAAAATATGATCGTGTAATTGGCCAGCATACATTCCCATTAAAGTTCAGCAAAGCCTAGTGCTCCATCCAGCTATGGGTGAAGTGCCATTCGATCATAAGCACCTTAACTTGCCCCTCCAGCTAGGGTGAATTGCCATTAAAGACCCTCACAACAGTTGCTTGGTGTGTCTCAAGAAAAGGACCCATCCACCACCAACTCTCATCTGCAGCCACCTGATATTTATTTATTTATTTATTTATTTAAATTGTATGGGTCTTTCATTCTCTTATTACACAAACCAACAGGATGGAAGTTCACAAAAATTTTACCATCTTGAACCAACCCCCGCCAACATACCAAAGCTTTCCCACCCATTGTCAACTTTTTGGCCTTTTGGGTGATTGGATTGATTTAGGCTGTATTTGAATTAATAATTTAATAATAAAAAATAAATAAAAATATTAGATCTTCTTTTCTTTTCTTTTTTCCCTTTTTTAGTTCCAATTCTTTAATCCAAATATAGCCTTGGGAGATAAAAAAATGAAAGAAAAATGAATCCATTGTAGATGTTTTTTATACAGTAACCCTACGGTAAGATATCTTTGTTTTTAACAATTCTCTTTCCATAACCTTTTATTTTTCTAATCAAACAAAAAGGGAGTTTTGTACTTTGTTTTTCTTTCTATTCTTTTTGTTTTATTTTATTTCCTTTTTTGGTATGTCTTGATGAAATGAATTAAAAAAGTACAAAAATAATTTTATTTTACAAAAAAATTTACTAAAATCCAAATTAATTCATAATTAATCGGTTATTTGGATTCATTTGACTTTAGTACATCTCTTTATCATATTTTTTTGTAGTGGATTTTTTTAAATATTTCCTATTGTTTTAATCAAAATGAAAAATAAAAGTAAGATTTTTTATCAAAAAATAAAATAAGTTAAAAAAAGATCCAACCATTCCATTTTATTGTAAACCTCGTGTGTATTTCCATCCTGCATGTGATTGGATGATTCTCTATAAACCATGATTTTGAAACCCGGATCGGATCGGCCGGTTCGATCGGTTGAACAATCGATCGGATTAAAAAATGGTTCGGTTAACTTTTTTAACCCAAGTAGGATATAAAAACAGTATGAATTGTGAAGACCCGCGGTTGAACTACTAAATCGTCGAACCGGACCAGTTATGTTAAATCGAATCAGATAATATTTTTAACAAAATTTTTACATATTTATTTTTATTTATTATCTATTATAAATAATTTATTACGTCACGATTCGATAATGTTCAATAACGATCGACCCGACGGTTGAACTGATAACCCGTGACCCGATTTTTTTCTTAGTTCGTTCAACAATTCAGATATCAAAACATTGCTGTAAACCACCCTTTTCAATGAACAATCAATTGAATTATTTCCTTCCCCCTGGGTTGTGATTTGTCTAATCTTCTTTCGCACCTCCCCTTGCTTTGACTGTCTCATATCAAAAAGAAAAAAGTGAACCGACGAAGGTCCTGTCAGGGAGGGGTTCAAGAAGGAAGGAAAAGAGGAAAGCCAAAAACAGTGGAAACAAATAATATAAAGAAAAAAAGTAGATGGATTACACAATCCTAAAACATCACAACGAAATTGCGAATGAACAGAAAAGGAAAAGTTATCGGATAATTATTGATTTCTTATTTTTAATTATTTGAAGGACTTCCAAAAAAAAGCTGTCAAAAGGTTTTCTTGGGTAAATTACAAAATTGCCTCAAATTCGAGTTGGTCCCTTCATTTCCAAATTTTGCAAATTTAATCTTGTATATTTTGATTTTTAAGCTGAATCATTCGAATGGGTAACAGAAGTTAGGTGCTTAGATGGATTGCAGCACATGCTCGACATAGAACCTCATTTGATTGTGATTTACAATGGAATTGAGAACATTACATTGTTTATTGGGCAATTTGTAGTGGAAAATTAGGGGAACAAGGTTGACCTCATCCCTCAAATGATGGTGCAAGTCGGTCGAGTAAGTGTGAAAATCTATCCAAAAATATAACAGTCATTACCAATTGCATTGATTATGTAAGAAAATCAAAGTATATGGTTAAAATAGCAGGATTTGAAAAATATAAAGACCAAAATAGAAGTCAAGATAACTATAAGGACTATTTTTGTAATTTATCATTTTTAATATCAAAGTTGGCATAGGATAAATATTTTGGAAAATATAAAAAAAAAAAACACTAAATTTTTGACCAAATGTCGCCTAGATACCTGAATTTTAAAAATTTATTAAACACTTGAATTTAAAAAATTGTCATCAATTAAAGCTTAAATTCTATCACCGTAATGAGATTTTGAGCTCATAAGTCTAATTGGTGATGGGCTTTAATGATAAGATGTTTTATTGAAGTTTTTCAAAGTTTAGTTGTGTATAAGACATTTGGTCGAAATTTTATGAGATTTTTTTATATTTCTCCTAAATATTTCGATAAATTTCACTGACCTTTCTTGAGATTTCTGACAAAAATAGTCACATCCCTTATAATTTCAAAAATAGTACTGACATTCTTCACTTTAGAAACTAATGTCAGAATTCTCTCTTGAGCTAATTTTTATGCAAAAATGATAAAATTGACCTTTGAGCTAATTAGGGCTTCCAATTT
>BRYE01000005.1:3537500-3540000 GCA_030159115.1 Actinidia arguta var. hypoleuca | reverse complement strand
ACTACCGTCGCCAATCAAGACCACCACACATCACCACCACTACCGGTCACTATCACCACCCACTGCTGCCATCCATCACCACCGCCCTAACCAACTACCACCATCACCCACTCCTGTCACCAACCACCACGGGTTGTGATGGTTTGTCAATTCATCCCATCAGTTATTCAGTCAGTCAGTGAGACACTCCTTAGCAGTAACACTTAAGGTCGACAATGCAATTGACTGGTTGATATTTTCCTACTTTTTTGTTTTGAATTAGTTCTTTATTTAGTTCTTCTTGTTTGTTTCTCCCTTTATTTTTTTCTTGATCTGTAAATTATTGAGCAAAAAAAAAAAGAACAAATAGTTCCAACATATGATGTTTTAAATTTCTATCTCCCGTCATCTTTTATTTTTGTTCCTAATATTCTATTGAAGTTATAGCTTATGATAATGTCTAGTAAATGAAGTCTCTAACTTTAGATTCTAAATAGAATGCAACTCACCATCCACAAGTGGTCAAGTGTGGTGGTGGTTGTTAGTGGTCGTAAGGGATCTCGTTAGCGGCGGGGGTGGCGGGGGTGATAGTGGTGGTGTGTGTAGGGTAGGGTGGTGGTACTTTTTGTGGTGGCGATGGTTGGTGGGGTTGGGGATTGGGGTGGTTGATACATATGGGGGGTGAGGGTGGCGGTGGAGGTGGAGGTGGAGGTGATGGAGGGGGTGTTTGGTGGGTAGTGGTCATGGTTGGCGACTACGGTGGGCAATGGTAAGCAACGGTGTAGATTGGTACACGTAAAGATAAGAGGACCTATTAGAAGTTGGGTCAAATGGGGACCTATTGGGTTCGACCCATATTTTAGTGGGTTGGGTTGGGTCAGAATTTTAGTGGGTGGGTTTAGGGTGGGTTCATGGATTAGGGTCAAAATTGCCAGCCATAGCTGACATCAACATAGCTCACAACTCGATACTATTGAGGACATGTGTGAAGAACAATTCCCACATCGGATAATTAGAAAAAGAGTTGGCTCTTAATATACATTAGATGGACTCACCACTTAAAAGGCTTAAGCTTTTAAGTGGGTATGAGTTTCAAACAATGTATATTGGGCCAAAATGATGTGAATGCGGACATATGCGATTTCATCAAGGAGAAACTTATCACTAGTTAATTTGTACATGTTTTGTGAGATCTGAGGATCATTTGGACGATGTATTCAGTACAGATATTAGTAGTAAGGTTCTTCACCCCAACATGTGCAAGTCGGGCATGACAATTTTTTATGCAACGACTAACAACTTGAGGGGGAGTATTATGTTATGTATAACTTCGCCAAAGGGTATTTTTGGAACTCAATTAATATAAGTACTTGTGAGTGAGGGAAAACATTAGGTTACTCTATTCTCTTATTACACATCTGTCTCTCCTTTCTTCTTGGTTTCCTTCTCTCTCTCTCTCTTCTTTTTTTCTTTCTATTTCGTTTTCTAACTCTCTCTATGAAGTCTTGATGTTTGATTTCTTTTATCTTTAGTTTCATTCTTTACATGTATATGTATATTTTTTAAGGTAAAGTTTATGTTTGATTTGAGGATATAGATAATAGTCTAGTCTAGTCTAGGTTAGTTCATGCGTCCTATGTATGTATGGTCCACATGACTGTCTACCTCAAGATAGAATGGATTGATCCCTGAACCTTTTTTTTCAGACAATTTGACGATGCAATTGACTGGTTGATATTTTCCTACTTTTTTGTTTTGAATTAGTTCTTTATTTAGTTCTTCTTGTTTGTTTCTCCCTTTATTTTTTTCTTGATCTGTAAATTATTGAGCAAAAAAAAAAAGAACAAATAGTTCCAACATATGATGTTTTAAATTTCTATCTCCCGTCATCTTTTATTTTTGTTCCTAATATTCTATTGAAGTTATAGCTTATGATAATGTCTAGTAAATGAAGTCTCTAACTTTAGATTCTAAATAGAATGCAACTCACCATCCACAAGTGGTCAAGTGTGGTGGTGGTTGTTAGTGGTCGTAAGGGATCTCGTTAGCGGCGGGGGTGGCGGGGGTGATAGTGGTGGTGTGTGTAGGGTAGGGTGGTGGTACTTTTTGTGGTGGCGATGGTTGGTGGGGTTGGGGATTGGGGTGGTTGATACATATGGGGGGTGAGGGTGGCGGTGGAGGTGGAGGTGGAGGTGATGGAGGGGGTGTTTGGTGGGTAGTGGTCATGGTTGGCGACTACGGTGGGCAATGGTAAGCAACGGTGTAGATTGGTACACGTAAAGATAAGAGGACCTATTAGAAGTTGGGTCAAATGGGGACCTATTGGGTTCGACCCATATTTTAGTGGGTTGGGTTGGGTCAGAATTTTAGTGGGTGGGTTTAGGGTGGGTTCATGGATTAGGGTCAAAATTGCCAGCCATAGCTGACATCAACATAGCTCACAACTCGATACTATTGAGGACATGTGTGAAGAACAATTCCCACATCGGATAATTAGAAAAAGAGTTGGCTCTTAATATAC
>BRYE01000005.1:3490000-3492500 GCA_030159115.1 Actinidia arguta var. hypoleuca | reverse complement strand
TCTAGCACACTTAAAGCTCATCTCAACACTCGCCCTCTTTATTTTCTCTCACCCTCCGCAATCACATTTTTATCCCTTTTCACTCTTGTACCTTAACTCCCACTTATTTGACCTCATCAGTCACCCTCATTTTACCTCAAGAGTCGCATCTCATTCCATTTGACTCTTTTACCTCTACTCGCACTTATTTTACCTCAACAACAACTAACTCTCATATTACCTCCCAACATAATCCACACTTCACAGTTTCCACCTTTACATTTTGAAAATAGAGTTGCTGCAATTTCCATTTATGTTGCAACCATGAGCTGACTCCATCCCTTTTGAAATTCTGTATGGTCATCGACCTTTGTCGAATATTGTCAACAATTTCATTGGTTATGATCTTCTTGTTGGGAAAAACAGCCCCCCCCCCCCCCCCCCCCCCCCCCCAAAAAAAAAAAAAAAAAAAAAAACACACAAGAAAAGTTATCAACACACAAAGAAAACAAAGACACAAGGAGTTGCGTGGTTCTGCAAAAATGCCTACGTCCACTGGTGAAAGAGAGTCCCCTAAAACAAGAAAGAATACAATGGTGAGATACAGATACACCTTTCTTGGTATTTTTCCCACAATCCTTTCCTCACTGTTTTACTCTCATTCACACACCTATCACACACTGATAAAACAATCCCTTTTCTTCACTCTACACTCTCTGTACTCTCTAGACAATCTGTCTTTTTCTTTGTACTCCCTATACTCTGTCTCCCGAATGGCACTTTCTACTCCAATAAAAAGTACCCAACAACACAAATCAATTAAAGACCTACAGTAAGTTCCAACAAATAGTTGGAAAGCCACACACACTCACTGGAAGACAAATGCACACACGGGTAATACAATCCAACACACCAACCATTCCCTACAATAAATATTGTGCCTTTTTCCAAACTAGCATTCCTACCATGCATTGGTCCAACTTTATCTCCCACCAATGCAGCAACCAGTTCCAAAAACAGGTAGAAAAAAAATACTCCCAACAACTTTTTCTTTTAATGTATTTAATGTGGGGAAAAAATCCTAACAATCACCCCTTTTTCCCACAAGAGATGCCCCCCCTCCCGGGCCCCGACTCGGTCATTTCGCACCCCCTCAACCGAGTGCCTAATTGAAAAAATCGAAGACCAAATTTGGTGCAAAAGAGACCCGTTTCCTTGCACACAATTTTTTTCCGTTGACTTTTTCAACCAAAACTTCATCAAAGCTCATCCATTGATGCACTCCTTTTTCAATGTCAGCCACCACACATAAAGATTCATTTGAATGCGCCTTTTCACGCCACACTCGTGTAACCCGACGCCCATAATTTTTCCTTGCTCGGTATCTACCATTTGCAGGCTGCACTTCAACTCGACCTTGAAGCTTGTACAAATTCCCCACCATTTTTCCTTGCAATATCAATTTATCATTCTTGAAAACCTCAAGAACGTCATCCCTTGACGCAAAGTTACAACCCTTTGAATGTAACATTCCCAAAGAAATTAAATTTTTCCTTAGTCCCGGCACATGTTGGACTTCGGTCAACCTAACAAATCTTCTATCGGCCATTCGAAAACATACCGTTCCGATACCAACAACCTTATTCACTGTGTTATTTGCCATCCTAACGGTACTTCGATCACAAGCCTCATTCGAATAAAAATATTTTCTATTTGAACACATATGAAATGAACAACCGGAATCCATTACCCAATCGTAATTTCCCGTACATTCCGAAATCACTGTGAGCAAGTCACCTTCATTTTCGGCAAAGGTTTCAGCAACTGCCGCTTCAGATTTTTCTCTTTCTTTGGACGCCTTGAGCTTTCGGCAATTCCTCATTATATGACCTTCCAAGCCGCAATAGAAGCACTTCTTGTGATTTCCCCTTGATTGTGAACGACCCCTCGAGTTGGATTCGCCTTGCCTTTCCGTTGACATCCCTCGAACTTGAGCCTCATCCGAAGCAACCATGGCACTCTCATCAATAAACTTCTCACTATCCTTCCTCCTCATGCTCTCATGTGAAATGAGGGCAGCAACAACCTCATCGAGCCCGAGAGTGTCCTTCCCATACATCAAAGTAGTTCGGAGATGCTCATATGATGAAGGCAATGAGACAAGCAAAAGGATCGCTTTGTCCTCCTCTTCTATATTCGCACCAATAGCATCCAACTCCGTCAATAACTACATAAAATTTTTCCCTTCACCCATGTGAAGCGTGTACAATTGTTTCTTTAACAATAGCCGATTCGTCAAAGACTTGGACTTGTATCGACTTTCCAACTTGGCCCAAAACTCCGCTGGATCTGATTCATTGATGACCTCCTGAAGTGTGGTGTTTCCGAGATATAGTTGGATTGTACTATTAGCCAACTCCCTCATATCTTGCCACTCCTCATCCTTCAATTTTTCTGACTTTTCTGACTTTGGTTTGTGAGCCTTTGCACATCCCTCCCTTGTCAAAATGTTCTTCACTCT
>BRYE01000005.1:3452500-3457500 GCA_030159115.1 Actinidia arguta var. hypoleuca | reverse complement strand
TAAAATCAAAATCTCCATGAGACTAAGCATAAAACCACCTAATTGGGGTGAATCGTGCTATGGAGACGATCTACAAGTTCCTACAAGCTTTTTAGTTTTCCTCATTTTATTTTTTCGATTTTCCTATTTGACACTGAATTCTACCCCAAATCTAAAATTCCCTTTCCCTTCCCCCCCCCCCCCCCCCCCCCCCCGAGGTTTCTCCGGAGAAAGAAAGGATGCTGAATAATTTTTGTAAACTTTTTCAGATGTTTTATGAATAATATCTCAAACCAGAGACCTTTCTCTGTTTTCTTTCATTTCAATGGCTGCACTTCCATTAAAATTCTTTCCTTCTGTGAATCTTCTTCTCGGGTTTGTATCAAAGTTCTCAGTTCCTATCGCTATATTTACTTGAATTTCCTAACGGATGCCGAGCCGAATAAAGACATTACACAAACTCTAAATTCTCTTCCCTTTAATATTTTCCAGGGGTTTCTTGGCAAACAATCAGAAGCTATTGATGCGGTTAACATTTTCTCATAATTGAAGAGTAATTATGAGCACATCTTCTTCTTGGGAGCAAGAAGTACTTCTGAAGCGCCTTCTTGGATGAGAATTGCTGGTGAGTTTTAAATTCTCATTTTTTTGATTGAATTTTTTTTTTGTTAAGATAAATTTATTTTAAAAACTATTTGCTAAAGTATATCTATATTTCAGTTTGAAAGGGTAATAGTTTTGGATAAAACAATTTTTTTTAATTGCTTTTATTTTTAATGAATTGCTTTTAATTTTTAATAATTTCTTACATTTTAAGTTCATCTTGATTAGAGGATTAGAAAAAAAAATAAAAAACCATTAAAAACACAAAGTAGTCAGCGATTGATGTGGTTAACATTTTTATTTAGCATTATGGAAGAAAATAGAAAAACAAGAGATTTTCCCTTTTGGAACGAGATTGCCAAATTTGGACACTTTGGCATTTCAAAATAACAAAAATTGTTGGAAAAGTACTCATTGAAAAATAGAACAAAATATTATCAAATACGTGAAAAACTTTACCATATTAAAGAAATTAATGTTTTAAAGGAATCTCTGTCCTCAAAGTTTCCGAGTCCCACATACATGTGCACCTAAAGTTGCAGCATCTGTGAATTAGCTTGTTAATTGTATGATAAGAATGTTATATGTGTCAGTACTAGTTTTTGGTATGTATAATTTGTATCATTACCTACTTTGGTACTCTTATTTGGTTTTAATTATGACCGGTGATATAAAAAATGTGAAAATAACCAAAATTATTGCCATTACAATTATCTTTATTTAATGTGAACGAGTATGATGAATACTATCTAATTCTTTTCAAGTTAGATGTTATCTAAATGTGACACAAAATTTGGTCATAGTACTGTTATCGTTGATTTTTTAATTTTTTTGGTTAAAAGTACACAAATTAAGTTGCTTGTGCTAAATTTAGAAATCATTTGCCTCGTCATTTGTCCATTTTTCTACTGTTAGTATGCAAGTGTTAGAATATAATTCCCACATCGTTTGGGTGTTAAGACTTTATATAATGTTGGGATCTTTTTCCATCTAATTATTTAAATTTTTGGGTTAGATACAAGATTTTACATCGCATCGTTCGATAATAAACTGAAGAAACAAGTTTACACGATGATAGATCCCAAAAGTAAGAAACAAATAATTAGGAAAATAACCCTTGTGTCACATGATGCGCATAAAAATTCTCTCTTGGTATGAACCTCTAAATCATATAGTATAAAAATACAAGGTTTCACAATTGTAAGTACATTTTCATAATGATCATATAAACTGAGCATCCATCAAACTTCACGATATGGAATAATACACCATATATAATTTTGCTTTGTAATCATACATTTCTTTTTGGGGTAAATTTCACCAATGGCCCTTCTGTTTGATCAAAGTTTCACTTTCTTCCTTTTAGTTTTAATTTAAATAATTACAATCCTACAGTTTTGATATGGTTTCAAGTTATTCCCTCCGTCACCACGTGTTAGGAAATTTACATTGAAAGTGAACACGTGAAGCTCATAGGGTCACAATTGGTCCCTGTAGTTTGACAAAGTTTCACTTTAATTCCTAAAAATGACTACGTGATTTTCAAAAGCTTTTGTTCTGCTTAAATTGTTATTGGGTGTTGGCGAAAAGACTACATTGAAACCAAATCAAAACTTTAATCCAACTACAAGCCCTAATGGTGAAATTTACGCTTTCCAAAGACATCATGGTGCATGTTTTTTATTTGTACCATGACTTATTTTGGCCATAACCTATCATTCTTTACAAAAGTTATGTAAACTTTGGAGAGACAGAGAAGATCTATTATCATTCTTTTAACATCAGTGTTTTAAAAAAAAAACTACCTTCACCGTACACATACATGATCCTAAGAATTTAGACGGATTTTGGTTAGAGTCACCTCATTTCATCTGATGAGGGATGTTAGAGAGCGGAAAACAACTTCTTCACAAGGAATAGTAAGCCCCATTCCATGATTAAAGCCAAACTCCTCCTCATCTAGACTTTGAAACTCTGAGCGCGCCAACCTTCAAATCGGAAAAATATGTCTGCTTCTATTTTCTCCCACATAGACCGTGAAATGACCTTTAGGTACATCTTGAGGAAGACCATTGTCTTCATAGCCACATTTCTTCCCAAAGTTTGAGCATTTTTTAAGGAATTTGGCCTCTTTTTGGTGGGCCATCTCGATTTTCGGGTTCATGGTAAGTCACCAAATACTGCATTGAACATTAATTATAATTCGGAATTAGAAGGTTGGTGGGTCTATTAACATTGTGAGTGATACGATAAAAGAGTTGTGTGTTTTATTTTATTTCTCCAGAGCTTGTCAATTTACTAATGAAAGGAGCAGCTTCACTGTACTGGACCATGCTGTTAGATAGGCTCGTGTGGCTCACCGCGAATCCAATGATTTTCATCATTCGTATTTTAGGTCATTATATGCAGATTTTATCCACAATAAATTCAACAAGTATCAATGACAAGTTTTCCAACGTGCACAAAAATTAGTGTTGATGAAATGAGATTAAATTATTTAAGTTTTAAATACGAAGTTTATGTATATTTAATTATTAATTAACACAACATTTTTGATTCGTTAGATTCTTTAATCTTCTTAACTAATTAATGATATATTAATTAATTATAGAAAATACGTAAACTTCAAGTTTGCGCTGCATGTGTAAAAAATATTTAATATTTGGTGAAATTACAATAACAAACACTAAAAAATAATGATTACAATTATAAGGAATATTATGACCAATCTTATGCTAATTAATGTTTTTTCCTAATTAACACAACTTGTGGTAGAAATTTTGGAGTGAGCAACCAACAGTAATAATTGCTCCTAAACTCGGTATTTAACCTTGTCTATGACTTGCGCAAGGGAATAAACGTTATCTGCCGGGGCGAGGCCACTACATACCACTCCAGCGTGGAAATCAGATCAAGGCGAGCTAGCTAGACAGAAAGTATCAGAGCTCTCAAAGTAAGTATGCAAGTGTTTTGTATCTTTTCTAGTGGAGAGGGAGCGACTTTTTATAGATGGAGAATAGAGTGCCGTGCGAGAAAATCTCAACGAAATTGTCGGATAGCTAAGTATGGAAGGAGATCCCAAGGATATCAAGATCAAAGGAGGGAGATGCTATATGCAGATAGTACTGCAAATGTAAGAGTCCGGAAGGAGATGAAGTCTCACATTAGCCTTATCCTCAAAGTAGTAGGCGAGATAGCTAACATCGCCTATAGGCGAGGTATTGATGTAAGGAAGGTTAAACCATTTGAAAAGTCTAAGCGAATTCGGCATAGATCATAATAGGTGTTGGCGACGTGATCTTTTTAGGTGACATCTCCACCTCGACTATCAACAGATGGAGAATTTTCCTCTCATCACAGCTATTTTCCACAAAACCTTAAAAACTTGACCCCAACCAGTGAAATGTCTACATCTCATCAGATCCATGTTTTTAAGTGGTGAATTAATTAGTTGATTGTAACCTAACAACATGGGAACCGCAAATACCGTAAGTATCTGACCCTGTTATAGGACTACCCCAACCACACAAACTTGGAGATGCCCTGATTTCATGACTTCGTTCAAACAACAACATTTTATACATGACACAATCATTTTCACAACTTGATTGTTCTGTTTCCAAGTTTTTTGTCTGCTTGGTTTATGTAAGAAGTGAGAATTTTTTTAATGGATAATTACAGTAATTTGCCCCCTATATCACACCTAGACTCGAACAATGTATTAAACGACTGGGTTAAAATTGACAAATTCTCGATACAAGCACGAGTATAGCACAACTTAATAACATCAATAGGACCCGCAAACCGACCAACTCATTTCATGGAGGATTAGTTACACATTTTAATAATATTTTCACATTTTTGAATCTCGTATTTGACTAGAATAACTGAATAAGAAATGTAAAGAAAGGATTTTTGTGCCAATATAATTATCTTATTTTTCATTTAATTTCAACCTGATCTATTTATTTATTTTTTGGGATTAAGTCTTTTGTACAAAGAAAATACTAGAAGTACCAAATAGTGTGCATTTTCTTTTTGAAATCTGGGGGATGAATTGAGCTACAATAAAACATATTTAAGAAAAATTTCAACCAATAAAGATTAATTTAATAAAATTTAACTAGTAGGAGCAAGAAAAATTCAATGTCTCCATATACTTTTGTTAAATAAAAATCAGTAAACTACTGAATTTATAAGTGAAATAAATAAATTACAGATAAATTGAAATTATAATGAAAAACAACAATAAACATAAAGTTTAGAATTGACAGATGTTGATCGAGGCCAGCGTTGAACACTGTCTCCTTAAGACAGAATTCGCCCCGTCACTGGTACTTACGGTTATTTGGCGTCTGTCTCCCAGGATGCAACGATCTCGCTCACAGAAATTAGCACAGTTTCTGTGTACTCGGCGA
>BRYE01000005.1:3422500-3440000 GCA_030159115.1 Actinidia arguta var. hypoleuca | reverse complement strand
TTCTTTCGTTGTCGGGCAACGATCCAATGGTGGGCCCAAAAATTATGGCCGGTCAAAATGGGGTGTCTACAATTAGCTAAATGATAGGACACAGTCAGCTCATTTGAGTTAGTTGTATTCAAAGATGCCGATTTCACAAGACAACACAACAAATGGGTCTTGTTTATTCCAAAATCATTCATGAATGGAGATATATAAAAGGATTTTCCAAAAAGAGAGAATCAAGGTGATCTTATCTATTTGTGTTGAGAAAGGAGCTTATTGGCAGTGTTAAAGGTGGTCTCAACCAATTGAATTAGATGATGCTAAATTCCACTAAATAGTATAAAGCAATGTGTAAGATCCAAATAGAAACACTTGGTACTGAAGCCACAACATTATATAAACAAACAAGAGATGGTCATGTATGGTGTGTGACAAATTGTAAGTCAAGTGGCAAGCGATGACGACCTCGATTTTTTGTCGAACATTTCGTATGCACACTAGAATTGCTTTTTCCTTGATTGAAATTCAAGAGCCGTCGTTTTTTATAGAGCAAGACAACCATTTTGAACATAAAGAAATGCAAGGAATTAGTGTGAGGGGAACACCAAATTAGTACAGCGTTTTGTAGCTTCAAAGAATAAATATGCAATAGAAGGATGCCCATACTCTATTCACAAACACGTATTTGATTACGGCAAAAAAAGTAAAAAAAAATCATAGATAAACTCGACAAAAAAAGGAGAAGAAACATAACATTTGATTGCAAGTCTCTATGCCTAGAGAACCTATTGATTGATAGTCACAGAACACAGAGAGCTAATGACCATGATAGAGCTTCAAGAACATAATTTGAACAGCCACTATCCATTCAAGAATAGCAGGCTCTTTCAACATCTTTCAACGTTTGCAATATTAGTGTGGGAAACCGAACACACACGATAGTGGTGATGAACAAGCAAATTCTAATGGCTGAACGCTGCACGGTGGGCCTGCAAGGCAACAACAGTGAGAAAGATTGTCTAGAACTGTTCCAGGAATGGCTCTCCGATAGTCGAGTTAGTGACCGAAAAAGAAGAGAGAGAGCAAGAGCAAAGTTCTTGACTCTGGTCTTAGAGAGAGAAAGTCAGGAGAAAGTCTTGCTCCCCTGTAAGAGGGTTTGTCCTCTTTTATATTGCAGCTCAACATGTGTGAGGACGCGCTGACTGCCACTTCAGCGAGTAAGAGGTTGACCAAATCATGCACATAAGGCGTGGCAGATAGCTAGGCCATCGCGTCATTAGAGTTTGGACCTAAGAGTGCGGGTGGCAAAGGGAACTTGTTGTGTACGTTACCCTCTGACCTTGAAACCTGGCATTGGGCATCTTTGCTTGGAAAAGTTCATTGATCGAGCTCTCTCAAGAAGATGACAACTGAACTTGCTATTAAACGACAGTCCGGTAGCGCCGACACCCAAACTTGGTCGGGAATGAAGCTGGATATTTATCCTCCCACAATTGCCCTCAACTCGCATGAGCTTGGTCAACAACTACAGAGGTTATGGGATCGGGCTTTGATGAAGAGGAATATTTCGGAGGAAGATGAGAGAACATTCAAAAGGGCGCGATGGAGGCGAAGAAGAAGAAGGAGGCTGAAGAGGAAGTTGGCTGAGTTGAGGGCAGCTCGCTGGACAACCTCCCACATCTATGAAGTTCCTTACATCATTGTAAGGGGGGCCTGTCTTTTTTTGTCGTTTGTAAATATGTTTATAAACAAGTCCCATTAAGGGTAAATACTTGTACAATTTGTATATATTTTCTTTTTCTTCCAGCTCAGTTTTACCTCTTACTTGCCTTAGCATATATTTGCTTTTCTGCCTTTGAATGTCTAGGATCCCTGAGTTTGGTGCTCAGGTAGTCTTGTGCATGCCTTAGTGCAATTTTGTCTTATTTCAAACTTGCCTGTGGATGTTTAGGACACCCTAAGCTTGGTGCTCAGGTAGCTCAGTGTATGGTCTTGCGCATGCCTTAGCGTAATTATGCTTTATTGCAGACTTGCCTATGGAGGTTTGGGACACCCTGAGCTCGGTGCTCAGATAGTACGGTGAGTAGTCTCGCGTTTAGATTAGGATATCTCAAGCTAATACTTGAGCAGTTTGGTGATTTGTCTCACTCTTGGTTTAAGATATCCCGACCTTGATGCTAAGGCAAATGAGGATTGCATCTCGTTCAGTAAAATTTCACACTTTCAAAAATTTTCGAAAGTAAAGTTTTGGTATGAAAGGATGAACCCCCTCGAAGCCGAGATAAGTACTTTTTTCAAACTGGAAAATTGCTAGACATATTTTGAAATAGCCAAATTCAAGGATTGCATAATCGAAACAGTTACAATGTTTATGTAAAATAGCTAGGTAAAAACAAAGAAGCTACACATTTCAGTGATAAAATTTGCTCAAGTTGTTGGAGTTCCAAGGTCTCGGAATTTGCTTGCCCTCTAGGTTTTGGAGATGGTACGCTCCTTTGCCAGTGAACTTAGATATTTTGTAGGGACCTTTCCAATTCGGGCTAAGCTTCCCGTCCACTGAATCCTTGGTGTTTAAAAGAACTTTCCTCAAAATAAGGTCACCAACTGAAAAGTCTCTATTTTGGACCTTCTCGTTATATGTTTTGGCTAGTTGTTTTTGATAGTTGGCCATTTGTATGAATGCATTTTCTCTTTTTTCTTCGGCGAGATCAAGGTTGTGAGCTAGCACCTCAACGTTGTGATCACCATCGTAAGCCTCAGTTTGGATTATGGGCTTCGAAGCCGAAAGCCAAAGAGGAGGGTGTTTCATTCGCTGCTTTCTGCGGTGTGGTTCGGTAGGCCCACAATATGCTCGAAAGATCCTCGACCCATTTGCCCTTGGCTTTTTCAAGCTTCTTTTTAATCCTGTTCAGCCTAAGACCCATTTGACCTATTTTGTAGGGACCTTTCCAATTCGTACTACGCTTCGTTGTTTGTCACGGGGAAATTCAATCTAAGATAGTAATAAAAAACTGCCCCTTAGGGCTTTCAGTAATACTACTGCTCTCGCACCTAGACTGTTTTTGGCCCCATCGACTTGCATCTTCCAAGCCTTTGATTGATCAATTTGAGGTTCCATAAGAAACTCGAAACCCCCAAGGATGTCCTCAACTGCAAGTATTCCTTCAACCTGAAGTGGTTCCTTAAGAACCTTAGAAGCCTCAGGTGTTACCTCTGACATAACTGATGTCTCTGATGAGCTATCTCCCACCCTGTGTGCAGACACGAGGTGACCAGGTTCTGGACTCACAGTTCAGGGTGAGAACTCCGCAACAAAATCATCCAAGACATGGCCCTTATTGCTGCTCTTGGGAGGAACTTGATGTCAAATTGTATGAGTTCGACTGCCCATTTGGATAGTCGCCTAGATAGATTTGCTTTCATGAGCACACTTTTTAATGGGAACTCTGTGTATACTGCAATCGGGTATGCTTGGAAGGAGTGTATGAGCTTTCAGGTGGTAATGACCAGGGCGAGAAAAAGCTTCTCCAGTGACAGGTACCTTGTTTGGAAATCTGTAAACATTTTACCAACGAAGTAGATCGGGCGCTGCTCTCCGTCTACCTCTCTCAGCAACACCTAGCTCACGCCACATTTGGAGATGGCGAGGTAGATGTAGACTAGCTCTCCCTCCGTCCCCTGGAGTGGAGAGAAGTGGTGGTTTGGTCAAGTATTGTTTGAATTATCGGAGCGCAACCTCACTCTTTGTCCCATAAGAAATTGGTGTTTATACGAAAGAGTTGGAAAAATGGGCGACATATATAAAGACTTACTGATGAAACGGTTGAGTGTTGCCAACATTCCTGTTAGCTTCTGAACCTCCTTCGCATGTCTCGGACTCTCAAGGGCATTGATAGCCACGATCTACTCTTGGTTGGCTTCAATTCCTAGCAGAGTGACTAAGTGCCATGATGTGGAGTCCACTTAAGGCTTGTGAAATCGACGCACACTCTCCACTTGCCATTTTTTTCTTAACCACCTATATTGGATAACCAATTTGGTTAAAGAACCTCAATTATTGCACTCGCCTCTTTCAGCTTCTCAACCTCCTCTATTATCACGTCCACTTGTTTGCCCACAAATCTTCTTCCCCGTTGCTTCATAGGCCGAGCTTCGAGAATGAAGTTGAGCTCGTGCCCGATGAAGTTTGGGTCAATTCCCGGTATTTCGTATGATGTCCATGTGAAGACCACAAGGATTGTTTTCAAGAACTTGATGAGCTCGGTTCTTTTGCGTTCTTCATGTTCGAGCCAACAAGAAAGTAGTGGTCCGAGCATGGCTCATCGAGGTCATAGAGAATCAGGTCCTCGACGACTTTAGCCTCCGAGGTCCTGCCGACATCTTTAATGACTTCCCTATCTTCTTCCACGAGTTACTTTTTTTTTCCTGGCCACTTTAGTGCTCACCATGGCAAAGTAGCACTGCTTAGCTGCGATTTGGTCCCCATAAAGCGTTTCCTCACCTCTTGGGGGAGGTGAATTTGATAACTTGGTGTAGCGTGGAAGCGACTCCTTTCATCTTGTGAAGCCAATCTTGACCAATGATCGCATTATAGGGGGAGGGAATATCACCCACGACAAACTCATCCTCCAGCTCTTGGGAACCAGCTCGGACTTTGAGAGTTACGGTTCCCAAAGGCCAGTGAGCCTAAGCATTAAACCCGACTAATGGAGCTCAGACCGGCTTAAGATCAGCCTTAGTCAACTTCAAATAAACTGTAATACGTCACCTCAACTGAACTTTCGGAGTCTTACCAAGATTCATTTGACGTCATAACCATGGACCCGCAACTGGATGACCAAGGGATCTTTGTGGGGGGCTGAACTGGTGCGAGATCTGCCATGGTAAAGGTAATGCTCCCTGGCTCAGTCAAGCCCTGTCTTGGCTTCTTTGCTATTGGATGGATCGAGAGAATCTCTTTCATTTGTTTGACAATGCATATCTCACCTCGGATCCTATTCTTAAGTTCGGGTCATGTGGGCCCCCGATCATGTGAATAGTCTCGATGGGGAGGTCTACCGTCTTCCTCCAAAGCATTGTCGGCATCTTTCCTTTCTCGATCAAACCTTGAATTAGGTTTGACCTCAGTTTTCTCTGCCTTTATATTTTCTTGATCAAAGAATTCCTTCAAGTGCCCTGCTTGAACCAGTTTATCCAAGAAAGAATTCAAGGCTTTCCATTTTTTTTCATGTGCCCCTTCTCTTGGTGGTAGGTGCACTTCCACCGTTGGTTTCTTTTCTTCGATTCCCAACCTATTGGGAGAGGCTTCTTGTAGTACGGCTTGTCTCGGATCTTAGCAAGGAGCTTATAGATCAGTTTCTTGAAAATCACATGAACTCCCTACCTTACCCTTCCTTCGCGCTCTTCAGCGCTCTCCTTACGGTGTTTGAATAAGCTCTCTCCTCGGGAAGAGGTTCCTACAGCTCTCTTGGCCTGCTTAACATCGTCCTCCAACCGAGATTACATTCCAATCGACATGAGGTCTCGGAGATCGACTGGGGGCTAAGCGTCAAGTCATCGCACAACTTTTTGCCCGACGTCAGCCCAAGCTTCCAGCTGACCACTGCGAGCTCCTCCGAGTAATCTTCAATCTCATTGTATATATCTTAATACATCTTGCTGTAATTGCGAAGCGTTTCATTTTGTCCCCGTCGGTGCTTTAGTGTGAATGACAAACTAAGCCACGAATGACTCGAATAGTTGGAGGAAGCTCCTGATTGACCCAAGTGGGAGCTTCTCGAACCATTTCAGCCTGAGGTCACCGAGGCTTGAGGAAAACACCTTGCACATCAATGTGTCAAGGTTATTCCAAAGCGCCATCATCTTTCGGAAATTGTTGATGTGCGATCTTGGATTCAACTTTTCATCATAAATTGTGAACTTCGAGCGGTTGAACTTCTCCGGAGGTTCTATTCCCTCAATCTCGGGCGTGAATGGGGTCTGTCTGGTACCTCGAAAAGAGTTGCTTCTTCTGTACGGACCTAAGGGGTCCTGGACTCTGACCTTGGTGGGAGGATTGTTCTCGCAACGGATGTTGCTTTGACAACCAGCTTTTCTCAAAAGTCACCTTCTCGCCGGCTTTGTTTGGCTTTTAGAGTATGGCAAAGGTCCACGACGGAATCAGTTCAGCTCGGTGGAACTCTTCGCCTGCTTAAAGCCACAGTATTCCTGTCGCCTTGACTTTCTGCCTCATCGTAGTAAGATAAGGCTTGCTTGCTCCACAAGGCTCCCCGAAGTGAGGCTTCTCGCCTAACTGCCCTCACCTCAGATGACACTAAACATGCTCTGCGGGGAGGCATTTTCAAGTTGTTGGCCACCAAGACCTACCTCATTTTCTCCATTTTCGGTTTGCATGCACCTTATGGCCATGTTCCTGTAGTCTTTTCTGCCGGCGGGGAGACACTGACCTGGCCTTTGCCCGGAGAGAACCATGGCTGCCCCTAAGCATTAGCTAGTAGCTTCGTTCCCCTCTCACTTGGTGTTCTGGGCACAAGAGGGGACTCCCTTTGGGCTCCTTGACTGCCTCTGCCCCGTTGATGCTTCTAGATGCCATTAGAACCAACTTCGTTGCGGGATTGTGGGGATGGGAGAAAATTGAACACAAATGATAGCAGCGGTGAACAAGCGAATTTTGGTGGATGAACGTTGCATGGTTGGCCTGCAAAACAACAATAGTGAGAAAGACCATTTGGAGTTGTTTCGAGGATGACTCTCTGACAGCCAAGTTAGGGACCGGAAAAGAAGAAAGAGAGAGCAAGAGCAAGGTTATTGGCTTAGGTCTTAGAGAGAGAGAGTCTTGTTCTCTTGTGAGAGAGGGTGTCCCCTTTTATAGTGCAACTCAGCGCGTGTGAGGACACGTCGACTGTCATGTTAGCTAGTGGGTGACTTACCCAATCATGTCCCTAGGGTGTGGCTGGTAGCTAGCCCATTGCGTCATCAGAATTTGGACCCAAGCGTGTGGGTGGCAGAGGGAATTTGCCGTGTATGTTACCCTATCACCTTGAAACCTAGCCTTGGGCATCTCCGCCTAGACAAAAGATTTGTTAAAAAATATTTTATAAATCCAAATATTTGATCAGAACACAATTTATGTGAAAATATACACAATTAAGGAAAAATAAAAAAGTTGGCATGTGATATTGTAAGCCGCGATGATTATCATGACAGCTATCCTAAAGTCATTATGCCTCCCCACGTGAAGGTTCTATCTGAACGTAGAACCAAGATCCAACCAAATGGTCACAAGGCACCAACATCTAGTGTGCACGTCCACAAGATTTTCAAATATCCCAACAAGTGTTATCAGAGCTATGGTTGGCAATCCTAACAAGTGGCATCAGAGTTGTGGTTGGCAATACCAACACCGGTTTCGTACAAGATGGAAATCTCTAAATTTTTGGAATTTGTTCACATAGATCATTTGAGAACTCGGTTGAGTCGTGAAAAAAATTGTGATGAAATTGCTTAGTCTTGCAAACTTGTTGACTACTAAGGTAGACACAGGGATTATGTACCAGTAGGGTTTGGACTATACATTGGGATTATGTCCACAAAAATGAATTATATTATTATAGGTTAGTATAGACACTAAAGAAATGTCGATCTCACTTGTTGTGGGGTAGTGGATACTAGAATGGAAGAGAGGAAATCGAAAATAGACACTTGCGGTGGCTAAACAGCTATTGATGGTGGTTGTAGACTACTGGACCTAGCTACAAGATAGGAACAATGAGAATGGCCATCAAAGCTATTCCAGGAACGGCCCTTCGACGTCAAGTAAGTGACTGGAAGTGTTTAGAGAGAGTTTTTGCTTTAGATAACTGAAAATGCAAAAGATTGCATATCTTGAAAGAGAAAGTGCGAGGCCTTTCATAGCACAGTTTGGCGCGTGCCTGGATGCGCCAATTGTCACGTCACTAGACAGGCTATAGCTCGACGCGTGCTGAGAACCTTCAATTGCTATGTCAGTAAGTAGGGTGATCTAGCCATGCCCATGGTCGGTAGCTAGTCTATCATGTTGCCAACGTCTTGATCCAAGCGTGGGCGGTGTAAGAGGAAACCGCCACACAAGTTACCCTCTGCCTGACATGTTGTCAGTATTCCCGCCGACAGTTATGTCTCCTCCGAGCTCCAGCGTAGACAACCTTCCGAGCTTGCTATAGAGCGACAGTTCGGCGGTGCTTGTCCTAGCTTGGTGATAGCTGGTACTTGTATTTTATCCCCTTACAATTATCCCATGAGCTGGATCATGTGAGTTGAGTGGTAATAATATTTGGTGAATCTCATCCAATGGAGTTCGTCTGTGTTTTCTGAAAGCATTGTAGAGAGAAAGTGTGAGCACCTGAGAATTGTTTCCATCCAACTGCTGTTTCCGACCCTGATTCCATTGCCGACGATAATTCGCTGGCCTCTGACAAACTAGTTTCCATATTCCGGTTGTTTTCAGACCATTTTTGTAAGTTTCCCATATGAGATTTTTTGAGCTATATTTCTGCAATACCTATGTATTGATGCATATATATTTCTACTTTTGTCTGGTCCATTTTGGTCTTGGTTGCTTTTGATTTTTCACTTGGATATTTGTTGATGTCTGTGTGACTGTTGACTGTCAATCTATGAATCTATAATGGCCGTCTGTCCGCCATTGATGGGCAGTCTTCAAGCTTTTCTAGTCCCAGGGGCTTTGGGTTGCCCCTGGATCCAGTTCCCCTAGTGAAATGGGTTTGAGCTGCTTGTAGTTACTAAACTTGAATTTCTGTTGGCCCATTTTTGTTGAAATTTGCCTTTCAGGGGTTTTGCTCCCTCAAGCCATTATTTCACCGAGAAAGCTTCGAGGTGGAAGGACGGCTTGAAAGCTGATCCTCTACTATAGATAAACCTTGTGGGACATAGCTTGGAGCTCTCGGAGAGCTCAGCTAACTTTGCACCCAAAGTTGTCCGTTGTTATTACTTGGGTAGATCTCGTTCTAACTGCAATGTCAATTTCAGAACATGGAATTGAACGGAGCACAACGCCTAGTCCATGGCAATGTTGCATTGGCGCAATTTAGGAGTGACTATGACATTCCCCATGATGTATTGATAGAAAGACCAGGCATCAATGAGATGGTTCCTATAGTGGAGAGACACGAGGATCACATCCCAGTCCGCACGTGGCTAATCCACCAATCAGGCCTTAGATTCCCATTAGTCAATGCTGAGGGAAGTCATGGCACGCTGCCGACTCACCTTCATGTAGGTGTCGGTGAACTTCGCCCGAACCGTGCTTGTGGTTGACACGTTGATGCTTAGGGAAGGGCTGCAAATCGACACCAGCGACCTGCTGCATGTTTACATTGTGGTGTGCCCAAAGAAAGAGCCTAGTATAAATTTGTACGCCGACAACCATTATCTTCGGCTTCGAAACAGCTAACAGCCTAAAATGAGGCTGGTAATTGAGATCCCAGACAAAGATCTATATCTTAACGAATTTATCTTGGTGTTAGGGAACAATCCCGAGCGAGAACTTAGCTGCGGCTACACTTATCTTGGTGGTCAGCTCGGCGGAGTAAGAACCTGCTGCTCCCGAGATGCACCCAATTACCCAGGTTCTCCGAGATGAGTTTGAACAGTCCTTTGTTGGAGGTGAAGGTGTAGATTCCAACTCCGAGGTAGAGATGCCTCCAAAGGTCAAGAATCTCGTCGGCGCTGCTTCCCCCATAAAAGTCCAAGGTTGCTACTCCTGCTTCCGAGGTCACTTCTCCCGTTCCATCTCTTGTTCCTTCCCCACCAGCTCTAGTAGAACTGAACTCACACTCATCCCCATGCCCCAAAAAAGACAAGGGGAAGCACCCACCCAAGGTGGGCCCCTCTCACAAGAGAAAATGGGGGGATGGGGGGAAAGCAAGTTCGATTGGTACTTCTAATCCATCCGCTACCACCGAGCTTTGGGTTCCAGAGCTTGCACTTTCTGAGCTTGGGAGGCAGGTCACCACTGTCAACGCATCTTGAGAGCATGAAACCTGCCTTGCCTTGGCGCAGGCTGTTATGCTTCCTCAAGACGTGGCTGACCTAGCTGTAGAGGATGCAATAGAAGAGACAACCTCATGGTGATGCAATACGTTCAGGTGATATCTCAGTTTGGTTGGGTTAATGCTTCCTGTACCTTTGGACACTTATAATTTTTTGTTTATTTCTTTGTGTTGTAGGGCCTCCAGAGATCAATGGCAAACCTTAAGCGCCTCAAGAAACTCTCTGCTGAGCTTAAAAGGCTAAGAAGAAAGCCAATTCTCTGGAGGCTGAATTGAAGAGGGCCAAGGAGAATCTTGCCTATGTAGAAACAACTCTCACTAATGAGCACAAGTCCAACGTCAAGGTTGTTGTCCTGTCATTGATTGAAGTGACTAATGCCTGTGACGTGATGGATAAAGCTTTGGCCGAGAAGGACAAGGCTTTAAAGGACCTTGCTGAGCTCTAAAAGGTGGCCTATGGCCTTCTATACCAGCGGGTTTTTGACCACAGCTAGAACAGGCTGGGGACCACTATGTACGCTAGGTGACCGAGCTTCGCCCAGACTCATTCCATGAAGGCTGGCTGGCTTGTCCACAAGAGCTCGGCACTCCACTTGAGCATCCCGCGTTGGAAGCGGCAAAGCCTCAGCGGTTTTCCCAACCCCGCCTAAGCCATACTAATGCTCCTCCCAGGTTTCAACAAAAAGGTGTACGTGAATTTGCCAACCGAGGAGGAGGTTGAAGATGGTGGTGCCGATGTTAGAGATGTCGCAACAGCAGGGGAGC
The DNA here is from genome assembly GCA_030159115.1 of Actinidia arguta var. hypoleuca. Classification (NCBI taxonomy): domain Eukaryota; kingdom Viridiplantae; phylum Streptophyta; class Magnoliopsida; order Ericales; family Actinidiaceae; genus Actinidia; species Actinidia arguta. The sequence goes on along the minus strand of BRYE01000005.1, from coordinate 3,429,201 downwards.
TCGAGGCAGCAAATGAGTTAGGTAGAGTAGAGGCAGAACAAGATGGAGACCCGTAGGACATCACCTCGAAGTGTAAATTGCTCTATTGCTTTCTAGGGGATGATCCTTTGAATCTTGTAAATATATATATTTTTTGAATAGGTGTAAATTTTTTAATACAATTGTAAATTTTTTTTTTTAAGTATGAAATCATTTGTTTTTCCTAGCTCAATTTACCTTTGCTTTTACCTTAGCATATTTCTGCTTGTATGTTGAATACAATCTTGAGCTCGGTGCTTAGGAAGCTCGGAGTCGAAGTCGTATTCATGCCTTAACGAATATTTGTTGTTTAGCGTAATAGCTTCTCTTGACTTGTCTCAGTTCGGTTAAACAAGCTCCACGCATGCCTTAGCGAAAAATATGTTGTTTTGCATGCCATAGCGTAGATGTAGCTTTTCTTGCCTTGTCTTGAGTTTGATCCATATGCTCCTGAGTTTGGTACTCAGGCAACTCGTCGATAAGTTTTGTGCATGCCTTAGTGATATTTTGTTGTTTTGCATGCAATAGCGTAGGTGATACTTTTCTCCATAATTGAACACTTTAAGACATCTTAAACTCTTGCTTGAGTGTACGGCAAAATAGCCTCGCGCTTAACTTTAGCACACCTCAAGCTCATGCATTGAGTAGGTTCGGCAGAATAGCCTTGTGCTGTTTTAAGACTTCTTAAATTCTGTACTTGAGCAGGTCTGCGATTAGTCACGCTGCTTCAGGATCTCAACCTCATGCTTGAGCAGTTCAGTAACTAGTCTCGCGCTTTTCGTTAGGACCGCCTTAACTCGTGCTTAGGCAAATGAGGAATGCATCTCGGTTTAAATATTTTTTGAAAAATTTTGAAAAGAAAAATTTTCACAAGTAGTTTATGGCATCCAAATTTGGGACTTCTTACAACCGAGCTACGTACATTTCCAAAACTTTTTATAAGATTTCAGATCAAAACTCTTGAAATGATTAGACTGTTTGAATAATCAAAAATATCTATATTCGCAAATGTTGCAAACAGAGAGGTTTGACAATTAATAATTTCTTGAAAATATAATGTACAACTTTATAAATACAAGCTTAGTAGAGAGAAGTTACATTTTAGTGATAGTTTTTCCTCAAGTTGTTGGAATCCAAGGTCTCGGGACTTGCATGCCCTCCAGGTCCTTAAGATGATTAGCGCCCTTGCCGGCTAACTTACTTATTTTGTATGGACCTTCCCAGTTTCGACCGAGCTTCTCGTCCGCAGGGTCCTTGGTGTTTCCAATAACTTTGCTCAAAACAAGGTCACTGACAAAAAAATTCTCTATGTTGGACTTTCTGATTGTACGTCTTTGCCAGTTATTTTTCATACCAGTGCATTTTATCTTTGTTCGTCGGCAAGGTCGAGGTCCCGAGCCATGACCTCAGCGTTGTTGTTGTTGTAAGCTTAGGTATGTATTGTGAGAACCGACCTCCAGTGGGATTACAGCTTCGAAACCGAAAGTCAAGGAATAAGGCTTTTCATTTGTTGCTTTCCGCATAGTGGTTCGATAAACCTACAAAACGTTTGGTAGTTTCCCGGCTCACTTGCCTATGACTTTTCAAACCTCTTTTTGATTCCGTTCATGATTGTCTTGCTGGTTGCTTCGGCTTACCCGTTGCCCTGCGGATAGCTCGGCGTTGAGTGTTAGAATTCGATCTTAAACTCGTCCAACATGTTTTTAACCTTCTGGCCCACAAACTCTGTCCTGTTGTCTAACACAAAAGCTCTTGAGATGCCAAACCTTGAAAGTATATTTTGCGGATGAACTTGATTACATCATCTTCTTTGATTTGGGCTAGTGGTTCAGCTTCCACCCACTTAGGGAAATAGTCCATGTCTGCCAGCAAAAATTTATTATTCCCCAGAGCTCGGGGCAAGACCCCACGAGGTCCATTCCCCATTGGGCAAAGGGCCATCGATTGGTGAAAGTCAAGTCCCTAACTAGTTGGTGAAGAAGAGGAGAGAAAAGCTGATATTTTGTACATTTGCGGACGTACACTAAGGCATCCTTATGCATTTAGCGCCAGCGATACCCCTGAGTTATGGCTCAGTGGGCCAATAATCTTCCCCTATAGTGTAATCCGCATATGCCCTCGTGAATTTCAAGCAAGACGTCTTCAACCAAGTTCGGGTGAACACAATATAGATAGGTCCCCGAATAAAATCTCTTGTACAAGTCTCTCGTGGGGGAGATCCAGAACCATGCTACTTTTATTTGGAGTTTGTGCGCTTCGCTTTTGTCTTCTAAAAACTTTTTCGTGGCTTAAAAATTCTGCAATTGGATCCATCCAGCTCAGTCTTAGCTCAATGTTGCTTAAGACAGATATTTGATGTGTTTCATGGCTGAGAATTGAGATTAGATCAACTATGATGGTTCGTCCAGTTTCTCCTTCAAAAACCGATGCCAAGCCTATCAGTGCATTTGCTTGTGAATTTAAATCCCTCCCCACCTGCTCGATCTGAACTGCTCTGAATTCGGTGAGAAGGGTCTTTGCGATTGCCAAGTACATAGCCATCCTAACTCCCTGAGTTTCAAATTTTCCAGTGGCCCGATTGACCACCAGCTTTGAGTCGTTGAAAATATGAAGCTTGGGAACCTTTTTAGCTTGATGGCAAACTAACCGCAATGAAAGCTTCGTACTCCACCTCGTTTGTTGCGGGAAAATTCAGCCTAAGACAGTACTTCAAACACCTTCCCAGCAGGACTTTTTAGAACAACGCCCACCCCTGCACCTAGGCTGTTTTTTGCTCCGGTAACATACATTTTCTATGCCATGAAATGATCAATCTGAGGTGGTTCCTTGCAAACCACAGGATCCTCAAAGATATTATTGGTCATGGGTGCCTCTGCACCTGAGGTGGTTCCTTGTGAACCTCAAGAAACTCAAGTGTTGGCTCAGTCGTAGTTGAAGCTCCTGCCAAGCTATCCTCCTCCCCGTGCGTAGACGCGGAATAGCCCGGCTCTGGACTCACAGTTTGGGGCGAGAACTCTGCGACAAAATCAACCAAGACTTGGCCATTAATTGCTGCTCTTGGAAAAAATTTTACTTCGAATTGTTCGAACTCAACAACCCATTTGGACTGACATCCGAACAAGTCCGTTTTTATTAAAATGTTTTCGAGTGAAAACTTGGTATACACTAAAATTGGATGCGCTTGAAAATGGTGCATGAGTTTCCGTGAAGTAATAACCAAGGCCATTACCAATTTTTCCAACGGCAAGTACCTCGTTTAGCAATCCGTAAATATTTTGCTAGGCGCTGCTCTCCATCTACTTCCCTTAGCAGCACCGAGATAACGGTGTGCTCAGAGACAGCAAGGTAGACCTAGCAGTTCTCCCTCATTCGAAGTGGAAAGAAGTGGTGGTCTAGTTAAATACTGTTTGAATTGTTAGAGTGCAAGTTCGCACTCTCTATTCCATGAAAAAATTGTATTTTTGCCATGGAGTTGGAAAAATGGACAGCATTTGTCAGAAGACTTACTTATGAATTGGACAAAATTCCAGTTAGTTTCTATACTTCCTTCGTAGTCCTTGGGCTGACAAGATCATTTATTGCCACACTTTGCTCCGGATATGCCTCGATCCCTCCCCAAGTGACCAAGTGCCCTAAGAATTTGCTCGATCTGACTCCAAAGGCATTTTTAGTTGCAGCCAGCCTTAGCTTGTGCTTTTCAAAATCACAAACACCTCGGCAAGATCCTTCAACTGTTCCGGTTCTTGCTTGCTCTTGAACACCATATCATCGATGTAGACATCCATAGTTTTGCCCATCAGATGCTTGAAATATCTTGGTGATCATTATTTGGTACGTGGCTTCAATGTTTTTAGCTCAAAGGGACCTTGTAGCAGAACACGCCGAGGGGGTGATAAAGGCAGTCTTTACTTGATAAGGCTCGTCCATGCTATCTAGTGGTAACCTCGATATGCATCCAGGAAATTCATCCAGGCATGGCCCGATGTGGAGTTCACCAGTTGATTAATTTTTGGCACGGGGAAGTAGTCATTTGAACAAGCTCTGTTGAGACTTGTGAAATTGACGCACACTCTCCACTTGGCAGTTTTCTTTTTTACCACAATTGTGTTGAACAGCCAGCTAGGGTAAAGAACCTCTGTGATAGCACTTGCCTCTTTCAGTTTCTCGACTTCCTCTATCACTGTCTAAAGGCTCGGTAGCAAACCTCCTTCCCCGCTGCTTCAATGGACGAGCCTCAGGAACAACGTTCAACTCGTGTTTAATGAAGCTTAGGTCAATCTTGGGCATTCATATGGAGTCCATGCGAAGACCTCAATATTAGCTGTTAGGAACCCATCAAGTTCTCTCCCACTCTTTTAGGTTTGAACCAGTGAGGGATAAACCGTCCGAGCTTGGCTCATCGAGATCATATCGTACGAGGGTCCTCCATGACTTTGGCCCAAGGTCCTGCCAATATCTTCCAAGACTTCCCGTTCCTCTTTAACCAACTACACATCTCTCATGGCTTCATTAGTAGAGACTATGGCAAGGTAGCATTTGTTTGGCCGTCACTTGGTCTGCCAATATCTTCCAAGACTTCCCGTTCCTCTTTAACCAGCTACACATCTCTCATGGCTTCATTAGTAGAGACTGTGGCAAGGTAGCATTGTTTGGCCGTCACTTGGTCCCCATAAAGGGTTTCCTCGCCTCGAGGGCGGCAAACTTGATGACCTAGTGTAGCGTGGATGCAACTCTTTTCATCATGTGTAACCAATCTCGGATAACGACCACGTTATAAGGGGAGGGAATATAACAACAACGAACTCTATCACTAACTCGTGAGAACCAACTGGAACTTTGAGGGTTACAGTTCCCAAAGGCCAGTGAGATTGAGTATTGAACCCGACTAATGGAGCTCGCACCGGCTTTAAATCAACCTCAGACAGTTTAAGTTGTTTAAATAAACCATAGTACATCACATCAATCGTAGTTGTGGACCCGCAGTTGGATGACCAAGGGATTGTTGTGGGGGTGTTGGATCCGCTCAAGATCAGCTTTGGTAAATGTAATGCTTCCTGGCTCGGACGAGCCCTGCCTTGGCTTCTTTGCCCTTAGTTGGACCGAGAGAACCTTGTGCATTTGTCTAACAATGCGGATATCCCCCCAGATCCAATTCTCAAGATTGGGGTGGTTTGGGCCCCCAATCATGTGAATAGTTCCTAGAGGAAGGTCTTCCTCCAAGGCATCAGCAGCTTCATCATTGCTTCAGTCAAACCTAGGATTAGGTCAAACCTCGGCTTCCTTTGCCTTATTCTTTTCTCGATCAACGTACTCCTTCAAGTGTCCATCCAAAATGAGCTAATCGAGCAAAGTCTTCAAGGCACCACAATTCTCGGTTTTGTGCCATTTCTCCTCGTAAAAGGCACATTTCCACCATTGGTTGATCTTTTGGGGATCTCCTCCCATGGGGGCCGGCTTTTGTAATATGGCTTATCTCGGATAAGGGTGAGGAGTTTGTAAGTTGGTTCATTGAAAACCACATTGATGCCCAGCATCGCACGATCTTCATGGTCCACCATACTTGCGCTTCTTGAATGAGCTATCACCCCGAGAAGTGGACCTCGAAGACTGTTTTGCTTGCCTGAAGTCATCCTCTAGCCAAGAAAACATCTCCACCCGTGTCATAAGGTCTCCCATCGGTTGGCAGGTTGAGCATCAAGTCTTCCCATAGCTTCTCGCCCGGGGTCAGTTCGAGCTTGTAACTAACCAGGACAAGCTCTTCTGAGCACTCCTCAATCTCGTTGTAAAGCTATAGTTGTAAAGCGTCTTATTTTTGCCATTGCGGAGGAGCGTCAGAAGAGAACTGACGCCTTTCAGTGCCTTGGTGTTGATGACAAAACGAGCCACAAATGAGTCGGTAAGTTGGTAGAAGCTCTGATGGACCCTGTTGGGAGCTTGTCGAACCATTTTAGCCCAACCATGCTCGATGGAAACACCCTGTACATGATGTCCTCCTACGGAACGAGTTATTGAATCCTGAGACAAGAGAACCGAGACTCAATAGTCAAATACTAGCAATATTGTTTAGAAAATTACACAAGTAAAATAAGGAAATCAACACAACCAAGGTAAAAAAAGAAGACATACTATCAAGTATATTTCCGTTGTTCCCGGGACTAGACAAATTCGTTAAGATACAGATCTTTGTCCGAGATCTTGTTTACCAACCTCATTTAGGGTTGTTGGTTGTTCTGAAATCGGAGATAATGGTTGTCGGTGTACAAATTTATATTGGGCTCTTTCTCTGGGCACACCACGTTGTAAACATGCAACAAGTCACGGGTTTCAAACTGCAGCCATTCCCTATGCATTAACGTGTCAACCACAAGCATGGTTCAGACGAAATTCCCTAACACCTGCATGAAGGTGAGTCGGTAGTGCACCATGACTTCCTTCAGCATTGGACTGATGGGAAATCTAAGGCCTGCTTGGTGGATTAGCCACGTGCGGACTGGAATGCGATCCCCGTGTCCCTCCACTATGGCACTTCCTCGTTGAGACCTAATCTTTCTAGGTCTTTCTAGTAGTATATCATGGGGAATGCCATGGTCACTTCTAAATTGCGCCAATGCGACATCGTCATGGACCAGGCATTGAGTTATGTTCAATTTCATGTTTTGAAATGGACACCACAGTCAGAACAA
>BRYE01000005.1:3340000-3342500 GCA_030159115.1 Actinidia arguta var. hypoleuca | reverse complement strand
TTACCATAACTCACATACATTAAAACATGCTAATCAAGCACTTTGATTAGTATAAACATTTTATATATATGCATGAAATCAAGCTAATATGAAGTTAAGAGAGTTAAGGTTTCATAACTCTCCCCGCCTTATAACTTGTGATATGAACAAGTATGGATATTGTCCCCGCATAGATTCCTCACTTTCCCATGTAACTTCCTCTACCGATGACTCTTCCAAAGAACTTTCACCAATGGTATCACGTTATTCTAAAGGACTTGTTCTCTTTAGTCTAGAATTTGAACTGGTTCCTCAACTTAACTTAAATCATCTGCTAATTCCATCAGTTGTTGCACCAACACATGGAACAGATCTGCTACATATTTTCGTAACATAGACACATGAAATATATTGTGTAGTTTGAATATCTCTAGTAGTAAGTCCAATTTATAAATCTGTCGTGTCAACTCTCTCCATAATGATATACGGATCAATGTATCTTGGATTCAATTTGTCTTTTCTCCTAAATCGCAACACCCATCGGCGATTATCAGCATAATTTTTCTGTCTACTTTGTGCAACCTTTAAATGATCGTGGACTATTTTGATTTTTTCTGTGGTGTCTTGGATCATTTCTAGTCCTAATAACTGTATTTCACTCACTTCAATCCAACATACTGGAGTTTTACATCTCCTACCATATAAAGCCTCGAATGGTGTCATTTCAATGCTGGTTTGATAACTATTATTATAAGCAAATTCCATTAAGGCAATATAATAACCCCAATTACCTTTGAAATGAAACATACAGGCCCTCAACATATTCTTCAAAGTTTGAATAGTCCTCTCAGATTGTCTATTTGTTTGAGGATGAAACGCCGTGCTAAATTTCAACGTTTTGCTCATAGCTTGTTGAAGATTTGGCCAAAGTCTATAAGTAAATCTTGGATCTTTGTCCGAAATAATAGATACTGGTGCTCCATGCAATCTCACAATCTCATTTACATATAGTTTCGCATACCTATCAAGTGTATAAGTCATTTTTACTAGAAGAAAGTGAGTTGACTTAGTCAGTCTATCAATAATTACCAAATAGAATCAAAATCATTAGGAGTTTTGGGAAGTCCCACCACAAAATTCATGATTATATGTTCCCATTTTCACTGTGAAATTGAAAGAGGTTGCAACAAATCTGTCAATTTCTGATATTCAACTTTCACTTATAGACAAGTTAAATATTTTGCCACAAATTCTGTAATGTCTTTTTTCATACCTGGCCACCAATAAATTTCTTGAAGATCCCTATATATCTTTGTACTCCCCGAATGCATAGCATACAACGACTGGTGTGCTTCTTCCAGAATTTTATTCTTTAACATTGGCTCATTCAGTATACAAAATTGATTTTTGAAAATCAAAGTATCATCATCAAGTAGTGAAAAATCAGTGCTCACCTTATCCACCACTTGCTGTCTAATCTTCTTCAATTGTTCATCTTGCATTTAAAGTTCTCAAATTCAATTAAGCAATAAAGATCTCACTCGGAAATGAGCTAACATGATATCCGTACTTTGTTGTTCAAACTTTACCCTTAAGACGATCATTTCTACACATAATTCTGCTTGACAATACTTAATACAAGTTAATCTTCCTGCAAACTTCTAACTCAAAGTGTCGGCCACCACATTGCCTATTCTCGGATGATAATGGATTACACATTCATAATTTTTGATTAGTTTCATCCATCTCCTCTGTCTAGCATTCAAATCTCATTGCGTAAATAAGTATTTCAAACTTTGATGATCCGTGAACACCTCAAAAGATTTTCTGTAAAAATAGTATCTCCACATTTTCAATGCAAATACTATTGCAGTCAACTCTAAATCATGTATAGGATAATTCATTTCATGTTGTTTTCAGTTGTCTTGATGCATACCCAATTATCTGCCCTTACTGCATTAATACACAACTCAATCCTTGATATGAAACATCACTATATACCATAAAATCTCCCTTCCCAAAAGGAATTGTCAATCTGGTGTTGTAGTTAGTTTGGTTTTCAATTCATGAAAACTACGCTCACATTTATCTATCCATTCAAACTTCACATTCTTGCGAGTTTAATATGTCAAAAGAACAACAATAGACGAAAAACCCTGTATAAACCTATGATAATAACTTGTTAAACCTAAAAAACTTCTGATTTCATAAATATTCTTCGGTTGCTCCCAATTCATTACCGCTTTTATCTTTTTTGGATCCACATGAATTCCCTCCACAGATACCACATGACTCAAAAATACTACTATATCCAGCCAAAATTCACATTTGCTAAACTTAGCATATAATTGTTTATCTCGCAAAATGTATAAAATAGGTCTCCAATGTGTTTCATGTTCTTCTTGACTACGAGAGTAAACTAATATATCATCAATAAAAATAATTATAAAGGAATCAAGAAAAGGTCGAAATACCTTGTTCATTAGATCTATGAAAATAGCAAGTGCATTCGTCACCCAAA
>BRYE01000005.1:3282500-3287500 GCA_030159115.1 Actinidia arguta var. hypoleuca | reverse complement strand
TGATTTGAATGAGAAATTGTTTCTCAATGAAACTTCAATGTCGAAAAAAATGTGAATAGACAAGTTTGTCTCACATTGCAAAAATAAAAAAAAGTTAGTGAGCATATAAAGCTCAAGTATGGACTATTAAAATAGTTAAAAATTACACTTCTTTTCCTGAAGTTAACTTTATTTTTGTGAACGGTCACACCGTTTTGAATTTAAACGGAACGAAAATTATGATTTATTTTTATAATTTTTTCTTTAATACACGAACAATTGCGACTTTTCAATTCCACCACCATTCAGCATTCTTTATTAATTCGAAAATTATTCTAAGCAGAGTTTGAAAGTGCTAGGATCATCCATCGTTTTCTAGTATTCATTTGAGAGAGAGGAGACACTTGAAAGTTAGCCGTGATCTTCTGATTTTGAGTACTACTATCCGAAGATCAAAACTGTTGTACCATGAAAGTAGTACAGCACATTCCGTGAGTACCAAGTGCGGGTCGTAAACGACTTAAGGACATTGAATTTAATTTAGGCCTCAACTATATCAAATTATGTCCCTTAAATAATTCTGTAAGTTGCTTTATTTACATTTCTGTTCTTTCTGCACTTTTTTTTCTACACTACAAAGATTCAAAATTTTTATTTAAACTTTTTGTTTTAAAGAAAAAGAACACACCTTTTTCAAAAATCTTAAGTCGTTTAATTTGGTTAACATCTTGTTGTTTTAAAAAGTTTATCTCTACATTTTTTAAAATTCAGAAAGTTTCTGTTTTTATAAGCACAAGGAATTTAAATTTTGTTTCTTATACCGTTTTTGAATTTTGTGTTAAATTTAGAAAACATGTCTTGTGATAACACAAACATTGGTGAGAACACTGTTGTTCCAACTATAGCTACACTAAATGTAGTGTCTAGGCCTACTCCTGTCATTGCTGGACATGGAGAGAACCCCGAGAAGTTTAATGGGTCAAATTTTAAGCATTGGCAACAAAAGATGTTCTATTTGACAATATTAAATCTAGTTGCTTAGTTGTGTGAAGACATCCCGAATTTGGATGAAGATAAGACTGACTGTTTTACTGTGGCAACGGTGGAGACATAAAAACATGCCGACTTCCTCTGCAAGAAATTCATACTGAATGATTTGAAAAATATATTATATAATGTATCAGTTTGAGAATACATTATACACACTAAATGGTAATGACGGTTAAAAAGTATAGAACGTCAGTTTGAGTTTGATTTGTAAACCCCCCCCCCCCCCCCAAAAAAAAAATTTCCATTTAAGGCAAGTAGCATGCTACTCTTCCATCAGAAGAGTCCTGCTACTTAGGTTGAAAATATCAATTGGAAAAAAATCAAATTCCTTCCTAAAATTTCACTCAAATGTCTCACACACACCTATTTTTTTGAAAAACATCAATTAAACTTATGACTTTTTAAAATATTCATCAATTTGCTCTTGACATCAACGTTTTGGAGAAATCCTAATTGCAAGCTCTAATCCATTTTTTTCCTTTTATTTTTTATCGACTTTATATATATCCAATCCACACGTGCATATTGGGACAAATTCTTCTTTCAAAACATTGACGTGAAAGGGGCTGGGCTAGAAAATTTGCCTCGTAGGTATTTTCTGTTATTAAAGGTTTAATGGGGATTTTGAGTTTTTCAAGTATCAATTTCCTACCTTGCCCTCCTATTTGTCGTGTTTTCTTTATGTTTTTTTCCAAGCATCTTTTCCACCGTCTCTCACCATTAAATTAGACAAATCCAAAAACCCCAGCAGCCTGAAGCACCTCCTCTCTCTCTCTCTCTCTCTCTCTCTCTCTCTCTTTCGGCCCGTGCGATGCACGGGTAAATAATGATAAATGATAACATACATGCTTCGTTACGCATAAAAATGGATTTTTTTTGTAGTTTTAAAATTCAGATTGATGGTTTTCAAAAAAAATATGATTTTCTTCTTCTAAAAAGAGTCATTTATGCTAAAAGTTATGAATTTTAGAAGCGTGACCATCTTAATTATCAATAGTCCACGGGTTTACATTTAATCATATATATTTTTTTTAAAAAAAAACACATTTTTCTTACAATCCTTCCACTATCAATATGTTCATCTTTGTAAAATTCTCAATTTATCATGGCTTAAAGTTCGAATATTTTTGTTAAAGAAAGTTTTCCTTATGTGATTAGATACCATAATTTATGGCTCCATGAGTTATTATTTGGGTTTTCAAGAAATTTTGTTTCCTAATTAGTGGCTGATTGAGAATTTAGTTGAATTTTTTCAAAGGAAAAATTAGAATGGAATTGACTCCCAAATTAAGTTCTTATGAGTCAAGATGTATAATACGATTTAATTTTTTAATTTACTCACGCTTATTAGTCAAGATTTAATACGATTTAACTCCCTAATTACTCATATTTAATTAAGAAAGATTTCTACATATTTCTTTAGTTTCTAGTTTGTAAATGGATAAACAAATCCAAGCACATTAAAAAAACCCAAGACTCCAACTTAAATAAATTTATGGAAAAATAAGATTGTGAAATTTTGAAAAATTATATATAAAAAAGGTAAATTAGCGGAAAGATGAGAAAGGTTTACTAACAAAACATTAAAAAACAGTTCAAAAGTTAAGAAAGAGTAAGGTTTTGTTTGGATGACTATTTGATAAATATTTTTTTTCATCACAAATTGGGTGTCAATATATCATGAACGATTGCTTCAATACCCGGTTCAAGTCGAGGCTGAAAAACCATCCACATTGAGTTATGAGAATTTAGAGTCTCTAAGTAGTGAACAAGAATGTGTGTCAAGGAAGAGAAGGTGCATTGCCAAATTCCTACACGTTTTCCACAAATACTCCAAGTTCCAAAGAAGTGGATCAAGAATGCTGAAATTTACAAGATTTTTGAGCAAGTAAAAAATAAATTTCCCTCTTGGATGCCATTAAACAAATTTATGCTTATGCCAAATTTTTAAAAGATTAGTGCACTGTTAAGCGCACAGTACAAGTTCAAAAAAATGTGTTTTTAATGAGCAAGCAACTTCCATTATTCAAACCAAGACAACCCCAACGTATAGGGGCTCAAGGTATCCAACAATTGCGATTGTAATAGGGGTCACTCTCATTGAGCACGCTCTGTTTGATCTAGGTGCGAGTGTCAATTTATTGTCATTCTCTATGTACCAACAGTTAGGGTTGGGAGAGTTGAAACCTACAAATGTAACATTCCAACTAACTGATAGAAGTACATGAGTACCAAGAGCTATTGTATAAGATGTCTTGGTGCATGTTGACAAGTTTTATTTTCCAGCAAGTTTTATTGTCTTAGATACCCAACTTGTAGGTAAGTCGAGCACTTAAATTCCAGTAATTCTTTATTGCTCATTCATTCCTTGCAATAATATGTTGCTTTTATTCAATGTAGAAATGGGGAAATGAAATTAGCCTTTCGAAACCTGACTTGTGAGCTAGAAAAAATTTAAAATTTAGACCATAGATTGTCACGTCCCGCAACTCGGCCTATGCGGATCGTGGGCACATGATGGCCGGTGGCTAGCCCATTTGTGGCCTGAAAAACATACCGTGAGCATTCACATATCATGGCTTCTTAAAATCATGAACATATCATAGGGTGTAACGACTCGGCTAATGACCCTTGGGTCATGCGTACTAACCATATAGGTTATGGGTGACTCTTTAGACCTGAGATATCTCGATTGTAGAGTGGACTTATTTCACGTCCCCCACTCTACCATTAGGACTATCGGGCTTGGTTAAGGTCCCGCCACGAGAGGACCCCGAGTGTCATCATGCATACATACTTTGAACATACTTTGCTTTTCACATAAATTCATGCTAAGTCATTTCCAATCATTCATCCATGGGATTACAATACATAGCATAACAACATTTGCATATATTTAGAAGACATATTGTTCATATCATAACATATTCATTTAATGCATTCAAATATGAAAAACATTTGAATATGCATAGTAAGTATTGAAAATATTTTAAAAATACATAATTTTGTTCATGGCATCATGTTACTCACCTGGGTTTTCTTGGCTAGGTGCTACGTCGTGTGTCCCTACGTGTAAGGGATAGAAACATCAATGGCTAGGTATAGTAATACGGCATTAATTGACTTAAAGTAATACTACTCTCCGTTTATCTTAGACACTTTTGTTCTAAGTCAAAAATCCTTAAACGCAGACCTAAGTCCTCTATTAGGTAGTTGAAGGGCTTAACATACTATGGCTATGATTATAGTGTTTCAAAAGAAAAGAGTCCATAGCTGTCTGAAATTGGTCTTGGCGTTTGAACTCTGGTTTTGGCGTTCGAACGCTCAGGCTAATTGTTGGGTTCTCACTCTCTATCTGTTCGAACGCTGCACAGAGTCGTTCGAACTCTAAGACAAAATGTCTAGTTTTTATTTTCTGTCCGTTCGAACGCTATACAGAGGCGTTTGAGACTAAATGTCTGATTTTGACTTTCTATCCGTTCGAACGATGCACAGAGGCGTTCGAACGCTATGACTAAATGATTAAGCTTTCCTTCTCTGTGCGTTCGAACGCTGGGCTTGGCGTTCGAACTCTAAGGCTAAAAGTAACTACCGTCCGAACGCTATAAAGTGTTCTAAAAGTGGTTTTCGAATGTTAAGGTTAAAAATCTAGACCGTTCGAACTCTGTTCATGGGCGTTCGAACGTTACCTGCGAGAGATTGTAGGAACAATAGCTGGTCCTGAATATTTTGCCCAAAACTCAACCCAAACCTAATCCAATCTTTTCAAGACTTAGGGAATACTATGAGTGACCTACTAGTACTACAATGTCTCAAAATTAAGCCTTCATTTTAACCCTAACAAGGTAGATCTAGTTCTTAAATCAAGACCAAAATCCTAACATATATATACATAGATTTATACTATTTAGAGTGATTACATTTTTTCAATCTCGAGCTTAAGCCTCTAATGGCATGTAGTTGAGCTTTTA
>BRYE01000005.1:3270000-3272500 GCA_030159115.1 Actinidia arguta var. hypoleuca | reverse complement strand
GGCTCGCTTCTTTTTAATCTGGTGTTCCCTTTTTATTTTTTATTTTGTACTGTTGGCATTCGAACGCCCTCCTTAGTGTTCGAGCTCTAAGAAGAAAACGTGAGTTGGAGATACTGAGAGTATAAAATCTGCCACAGGCGATAAAGTTCGAACGCTCTTTTTAACGTTCGAAATGTAAGAAGGATTCTGGGTTTAGCGTTCGAACCCTAAGAACAAAACTGGCAGAAATAAAATTTTAGTTTCAAGTCTTAACTTAGATTTTATTCATATAACTTAACACTTAACCTCATTAATCGACGTACGGATCATAATTTATGTATTTAACGAATTTAAAGGATTCAGGGTGTTACATAGATAGTGGACAATATTATTAAGACAATGAACCTTTTCTTTCTCACGATCTCATTTTTAACTTGCTATATGAAGAGACTGAATTCACTGGCTAAGTCTAAGGGAACTAAATACCATACAGGAAAATTTTGGGCATACTTACTATTAAACGTCTTGATTACAACCCGAACTGTCCCAAAGCTTAATAGTTGCAAGTTCTGCACACGAGGAGAGAATCTCGTCAAGACTCGAGCTGCAGTGTTGGATAGATATATTTGTCCATCATCCGAGTTTTTCTTCTCTCGATATGTAAAAAATGCTAGCCAAATAGCCCTCCATATGATAAAACCCGTCGTGAAAAAGAACGAAACAGAAGCATGCAAACAAAGCCAAGGCAAGAGACGGGAAAAAGAGAGAGATAAATTAACTCACCTTTTTAATTAACAGCCTTGGGGAAGAGGACAAGAGAGCAAGAAGCTGTTGAGAATATGGCCGCTACGCTTTTTTGTTTGTTTGTTTAGGAGAAGAGAATGGAGAAGATGTTGCAAAATGGCTGCTTTAGTACCATAGCTAGCTGTCCTTGTTTTAAGTTATACATTTAAGGAAAGAGAGATGGATTTGAATGTCATATATAGAGTTTTCAATGTGTGGGGGCTTGGTTTATTGATAGAAGGCAGAAAAGACTCTTGGAACGATGTGGAATTAATAAAATAGAGAGGATGTTTCATGACACTACATTTGCTTATAGATACTCCATATATTGTTCTCTTCAATAGCATCAATCAAAAAGCCTCTTCTGCTCTTCATCCACCTTTTAACTCTGAGAAATTCGTTACAAAAATGAAACCATCTTAAGCATTTTGAATAGAATTGATTTGAATCCCTAACCGACATTAGGGTTTCACAGAAAATCTAGGAACCAAACAAGACAAAGTATTGTTCTCTTCAATAGCATCAATCAAAAAGCCTCTTCTGTTCTTCATCCACCTTTTAACTCTGAGAAATTCCTTACAAAAATGAAACCATCTTAAGCATTTTGAATAGAATTGATTTGAATCCCTAACCGACATTAGGATTAGGGTTTCACAGAAAATCTAGGAACCAAACAAGACAAGGTAAGAAAAAGAAAAACTTGAACCACCCAAATCGAAAAAGACCCAAGATAGAAGATTTTTTTTATTCTTTCATAGAATTGAATAGGGCACTTTTGTCATTTGAACAATGCCATGTCAGTCGCCTACCAAAATCAACCAGCATTTCCGTCTATTTTATCATTTTTCAGAGAGCTTGCTACAGATTGTGCATTTTGTGTGCCGGCATACTCAAATATGATGGGATCCAAAAAAATGCCGATCTCATATGAGTCTGCACTGCACAAAATAAATTGTCTCTATTTTTTGTTTCCAAAATCAATTGAATATTCCATTCGCACGTTAACTGGCGCACAAATCAATTCAGAGCGTCAATGAGAGCGTCAATGAAATAACTCAGTTAAAGGTTTTATTGTTGGAATATTCAATCAGTTCATCACTTGTGTGTATCCCCCAAATTCAAATAAGAATTGGCAACACACTCACACCAGCTTAAAAAACAAAGAACAACAAAAGCTACAAAACACATCCTCAGAAATGGTATCACAAGAATGAGACCCATCCCCATTAATAATAAACAGATCATTCAAAAGAATTCAGTTATCTTCCTCCTCCTCAGGGAAGCGCAAGTGTTTTCCTTTTGGCGTCGGCAATCCCTTCAATCGCACAATACCAGATAATGATGATGATTCTTCACTTTCAACACCTTCAAGCTCGTCGTCGCTGTTATACACGAACCGGGTATGTTGTCCGCTAAATTTGGGCATGATCTCCTCCCATCCATTCAAACTAATTTTGCTCATTTCTTCACAAAGTCCATTTCCTTCTTCCTCCTCTGCTTCATCATAATAATCATCATAATTATAATTATATTCATCATCATCATCATTTTCTTCTTCATCATCTGTGGTACTTGCATTAACCTGAACAGACCAAACAGAACAATCATTCTCCTCCATAGATGTCTTCTCTTTGCTTTCACTCACTCCTTCGATTTGAGTCAGTACAGAGGAACATTCAGATGAATCAGAAGTCTCTGATTTCTCAGAAAAGTCCAAGAGTAGAGACCTAGTTATCAG
>BRYE01000005.1:3260000-3265000 GCA_030159115.1 Actinidia arguta var. hypoleuca | reverse complement strand
TTACACTTTTATTAAAATTTTACTTTGTACTTGTCACTTTTAATTGTGTTAATTCAATCATTTACACTTTAGATCAAATCAAGTGTTAATATTGCCCTTCCTTCAATTTTTTGTTTAATTAAGAGTCATGTGACCTATTTTCACGAGAAACATATTGACAATTAACCTAGAGTATACGAGATTGACTGATACAATGCAAAACGGATGGTGTAAAGTGAGATTTTAGTAAAAAGTACAAGATTAAAAATTAGTGTATTTTTTCCTATTTTTTTATATAAAAAAGAGGAAGAAAAAATAGTGACTGGATATACAGGTTGAACGAAAACGACATTTCCAAATTGCAAAAAGATCCCACCCAACTTGTCAAAAATCCCAACTTAAAATAAATAAATAAATAAATAATAAAATTTATCAAAAGTAGACTGAAGTAATTCACAAGGTGTAAGCAAGTTGTTAAACCTTGAACCTGATTCACGATACATGTTTCAAGACGATAATTTTTTTTTTTTACTTTTACTGACACAACTTTCAAAATAAATAACTCGTCACCTAGGCTAGATTTTCTGTATTATTATTTTTTTATAAAGGTAAGAACTTCATATTTTCTATATTATTAGGGACAAAAAAATTGAATAAAAAAGGAGTAGTTTAGAGTTGTTATAGTAACGGGCCCCATTTTAATTACTTGACTTGGTCTTCCAAGACAAAGGAAGATGTTTTTTGGGACCGACGAGCTTGGAATTATTGGACATTGTTTGTTTTCATGAGAATTTATCCAGTGTGTTTGAAACACCACATAGTCATGTGTTCGCTCAATCCCATAATCCCATGTGTCATATTGTCATGAGAAAGAGGTTACCAAGTCATCCCATAGCCTCGTGTGTTCCAAAATCATTTTTAGGCCGCCAAATAGACAACCAACCAAGGTGATTAGGATAATTTCACAATGTAAATAGCTTTCCTCTCAAGATATGGTACTTCTACTCTTTCTCAAAAGTAACATAAAAGAGACTTGTTGAACTCTTCAATGCAAAAGTTTTGTGAATTTAGCTCTTTGCCCGCATTTTACAGCTTTCATATAACAAAAAAGCCCAAACTAACAGTAAAAATGTCTGCAACTAACCTAAATGCAAAATCAATAACCAAGTGAGTTGGTTTGATGGCAAAGACATAGGGGTTCAACTATAGATCCCAAATTTAAAAATTTTCAAGTGGCCAACTAGAGATGCAAAATGGGTCGGGCCCGGTGAGACCGCCAAGCGTTCAGCCCTAATTTGATACGGACTGGGTCGGATCAGTCCATTTGAACATGTTCCAGCCCGAAACTCATCGCAAAACGGACTTGAACTAAACACCACGGCGAAGTCAAGCCCGTTTGAGCCCGAAAACTAGCCAGTCCGATCAGCCTATTTTTTCGGGCCAAACCCTGCCCGCCCAATCAACCACCTTGCCCCGCCACCACGTGTCAACACCTTGTCAAACAAAAATTTTGACAAGCCCTCCCCAAAATAAATAAATAAATAAATAAATAATTCGGGTCAACTTGGTTGGTCCTAGTTCGCCTATCGAGTGGGTCAGTCCCATAGGGCGAGGTGGCTGGCTTTTGGACTGGGCCCAATTCGGCCCACTACTTACGCAGACTAGGCTTAACTTGGACCGAATCCGTCTAGACACGTGACCAAATTGGGTTGGGATCCCACCCAACTTGCACATTTATAACTAATCATCCAAGCATTTTAGCATAAAGATTGGTGGACGTGCCTTTTAGGCATGGGAGAACCGTACCCAGTATTTAGAGTATAAGTATGTGTCATGCCAATGTGCGAGTTCACAATGACTTGCTATGCAATACTCATCAAGAGAGACTCCTGAAGGATCTAGTTCCAGAGTTCACCCAAGGGTTAGGCATTTTTTAAATGAAAACCAATTGAACATTCAAAAATAATTGGCAATGAGACCTTTAGGCGAAATATAAATGTTAAGTTTTGGTGACTTGGAGATTCTATATGGGTATTTTAGAGTGAAATTATAATAAAATATAAAAGAAATAGAAACTACACCGAAAGAAAATAAACTGAAAGATCAAAAATATGAATGAATTTCGCTAAGATAAGTTTTTTTGTGTGTGAGAACATTGTAAAATCTTTTTTAGAGTACTAACCATACCATGTCATCGAATTTAGATTAAAGTGTAAAATTACGGACGAAGGGGGTAATTACATATTTACTGGTTACTTTCACGAATAAGACTTTCTTGTGTTTTTTACCCGAAAGTAAAAGTCATGTTCTCGTGTTGAAACGGGATACGCAAGAAATTTAACTTTCTTACATTTTTTAATGGTATCATATTAAATAAACTTAAAAAAAATCATATTTTTCTGTTTCTTAAATTTTTCATCACTCCCATCGTGTGTGTATATATATATATGAAAAAATTGTAGTGAATGTTACGTTAAATTGTAATGAATTAAGGGATATGTATTTTTAAAATAATAAAAAATAATCTGTTACTTATTATTATTATAAATATTATAAATTTTTATAATAAAAAATTATTATTTTTGTATTACGATCAACTGTAATGATTATTATGATCTGTTATAATAATTTTATATACAAAAGTATTTTATATACTATTTTAAAGGTTCATACTGTCGTGGTTGCGTAAACTATTAATCCCACCCCCGTGTCAGGGGGGGCGTGGGGATGGGAAAGGTATTGGCCAAAGATGGCCGAGATTGCCCCTCTCCCTCTCTCTCTCTCTTGGATCTCTTTCTCTCTCTCTCTTGGCTAGCGATTGACCCCTTTTTTGTTCTATTTTTTTAATTATTTTTTTATTAAATTTTTTAATTTATTTTTTGGATAAATATTTTTAGAATAGCATGTTCATAATCTTTTGTTAATTTTTTATAATTTAAAAAAATAATCAAAATTTTATAATTTTTTTTTTACTTTCACATTTCAAATTTTTCTATAAATTTTTTGAACATATAATAATTTATTTATTAAATTTTTTTGTAATACCATTTGTTCATCCGATTTTTTTTAAAAAAATTTAAATACTTTAAATTTTGTAGTATTTTAATTTTTCATAAAAACACATAAAAAAATAATAACTTTTATCATATCAATACAGTAGTAAATTTAACATTACATAAGAACATAATTTTTAATCAATATTTTCTCCAAACTCTTTTTCAGAGAACTGATTTGGTCTTTTTTTAAAAAAATTTGCCCTCCCTCTTTCTCTCTCTCTCACCCATAATTTTTTTTTTTAATATCATATCTTGATTATTTATTACAAAAAATTATTGTTTTTAATCAGTTTTTTTTATCAATTTTTTTATTTTTTTTGGATAAATAATTTTTTTATTATATATTTATAATCTTTTATTTATTTTTTAGTTTTAGATTTTGAGAGTCATTATTTATAAAAAAAAATTTAAAAAGTATACAAATATGGATCAAAATATATATACAATTTTGATTTTGATTCATATTTTTATACTTTTTAAAATTTTTATAAATAATGACTCCCAAAATTTATAACTAAAAAATAAATAAAAGATTACAAACATATAATAAAAAAATTATTTATCCAAAAAAAATGATAAAAAAAATAAATTTGATAAAAAAAACTGATTAAAAAAAGAAAAAAATAATGAAAAAAAGAAAACAAAATTATATAAAATGAAAATAAAAGAAAAAAAGAATAAAAGGATTGAATGAAAAACTTTTTGCAAAAAGAAAAAAGATTATTTATCCAAAAAAATTTATAAAAAAACTGATTAAAAACAATAATAATAAAAAAAAAAAATTAAAAAAAACAGAAGAAGAGAGAGAGAGAGAGAGGTGGGGGTTAATTTGGTAATTGAACAGGTGGGGCCCGGGAGAGTATGTGTCAGGGTGTGGGATTAATAGTTCTCCGTGGTTGCCCCTCTCTCTCTCTCTCTCTCTCTCTCTCCCAAGCCATGGGACAACTTTCTTTGAGAAGCGTAGACATTCCAGTGCTCTGTCATAAAAACAATATTAAAGACACCGACATGACCTTATCGTTTGGCTAGCCCACGTGTAAATAGTGGTTCGGACACATTGTCACCTGCACTTCATTTTTAAAACTCAAAACAGATGGAAGCACTTCACTTCACACCTGTCCTTACTGGTCGACGTTTTCTCCTTTTAACAAACAAAAAGAAAACATTGTTTAGTATTGCTACTGTTCTAAATTTTCAATTTAAAAAAAATTATTCAGATTCATTTAATCCTCAAATAAATAATTTTTCCGTTGCCCCCTTCAAAGATATTAACGTATTTTTACTTTGATTATCAAACAAATAATTTTGCTGCATTCCCCCCTTTAATTATTGAATTAATTGCATTCAGATCCAATCACTAGTTGTTGATAGAATTAAATATGTGGCTCTACATGGAGTTACAACCAACATACCAAAACTCATGCCCAACACACAAGACCCAAGATCCAAATCTTAACCCACCCTTTCTTCCTCCCAAATCCATAACCCTTACATCAAGCTCCACCGTTGAAAAAGTACAAATCGTAGAATCACATACTACAAGAGCCGCAAAAATCGATGATGACATGATCATGCGTCATCTGTCACACACGCAACCAAAATCATTGTTAATTAGGGGCATCGAAACTCGAAAGTGCTTTTTGTGGTGTTGATGATGGTAGAGGGCAATTGAGGGAGGGTGTTGTGCTGTGTAATAGGCAAATCAGGATTGAGAGATGAGGGTTAGGAAAAAAAGGGGTTAGGGTTTTGGAAAGAGATTGAGAATTTTGGATACGGTCATATGAGTTTTAGGTTCATGGGTCGTAATTGGGTCGTGTTATATGTCAAGTGGCAGTATAGTGTACAATTTACTGTCACATAATGACTTGTTAAATTTTCCTTCCATAATTTAGACGGAAATTAGTTAATTGGTCTTCATGGAATAAATTAATTAGTTCGAGGGACAATATGGCAAATTTATTTGTT
>BRYE01000005.1:3237500-3240000 GCA_030159115.1 Actinidia arguta var. hypoleuca | reverse complement strand
CTTAACCCAACGAGTATTTTTTCTGAATAGAACTCTTATCTCTACAGTCTTAAACACCTTGTAGAACATTATAGATGAGATAGGATTTCACCTTTGGGTTGGGGCACTGGACCCTCCAGGACAATCCTCCCTACTTAAGCCTAATCCGACCAAGTATGCTCTGGGCCTAGCCCATTCCAGTTAACCTAATTCAATCTACTCCAGACTTAGCCCAATCTAGTTAGTCTAACTCGAATATTCCAAGTCCTAAAACTTGAACCACTTCAATGGGGGAGGGAGTTGGGTACAACAGTTCCTATATGAGAGATTATTAATTAATCCAAATTTTAATCTAATCTTGGGTTTCATGACCAGGGAACAAATCCTTACAAGGTGGATCCATGTGTTTTTGGTTTCTCCAATCCTCCAAATCAAATAGGGTGATATTGTCATTTTATTATTTGGTTGACAACCCAAACAGGAGAGGCAATGTAATTTAAAAGATTTACAGAAAGTCAATGTGATTGATAGGAACCTCAAGGGAGCTAGTGTAATTACTTGATTTTTTTCTCATTAATTTCAAACCAATGTATTTGGATAATATGCCACGCAAAATAATAAGAGACTGCAATCATTTTTTGATGTAAAACATAAAGGAAAATTGCTTTTCACCCCTCCCCTGACACTGCCCCCCCCATGTCCCCCCCTTGTCCTCTCAGAGAATTACCATTTTATCCCTCTCCCTTTATTCTTTCCCCATCAATTCCCTTTCCTTTTTATTTATTTTTTAGTTTTGTTTAATTCTTTTTAATTTTTTTTATCAGTTTTTTTTTATGAAATTTATTTTTTTCTTTATCAGTTTTATTTTTATTTTTAGATAAATATTTATTTTTATTATTATTTTCAATATTTTTTTTGTTATTTTTTTAAATTTTTATGTAATTTTTTTTTTTTTTTTTTATTGATTTTGTTTATTAATTTTTGATACATGTCAGAATCTCCTCCACCATTTAAATTAAAAGTAAAAATTATTTTAATTTTTTTTTTACTCTAATAGGTCTGAAGCCCAATTTGAACTCATTTTTTTTAAAAAATTTTTTAGTTACTTTTATTTTTATTTTTTTCGTCACTTATAAAAAAAATATTCAATCAATATTTTTTTATATTTTCTAACTTCTATAGCAAAAAAGGACCCGATAAATTTTTAAAAAAAATTACTAAAAACAAAAAAATTCCAAAAAAAATAATTTCATAAAGAAAAACTTATAAAAAAAATAATTAAACTAAAAAAAATTTGAAAAAAAAAATTATTTGTGTAAGTGGGGGGAGGGGGGAAGGAAAAGGGAAGGGAATTTCAGGGGCACAAAGATTTTAACCTTCAAAGATCATACGTCTTTAATAAAGATGAAATTTTTTCTCCCGCCCCCCTGACAAACTAATGAAACAAAAACTGAAAAAATTAAAAAAAAATACACAAAACTAAAAAAAAATGAAAAAAAAACTAAAAAAAAATACAGAAAATCGAAAAGGGTGAGGGGGAGAGAGAGAGAGAGAGATTTGGTTTAAAAAGATAAAAAAAAATTAATAAAAAAATACAGAAAACTAAAAAAAAAATGAAAAAAAAAATACAGAAAACTAAAAAGGGAGAGAGAGAGAGAGAGAGAGAGAGAGAGAGAGGTGGGGTGGGGGGTAAAATAGTAAAAGCATCAAGGAGACAATTTTCCCCCCCTGTCAGAGGGGGGTGAAAAGCAGCTCCCAACATAAAGTAACCATGTGACATACGCGACCGCGTTTAATGATGTTTCATTAAACTCTGACAAGTTTTTAAATTCTAATAGAGTTTTTAAAATATTTTCTCTTAAAAATTCAACAAAAGTTTTGCTTCCAAAACAAAATTTTGGCTCCAACACCACAATTTCTCCAATTTACATGACTAGTTTGACAAGGGAAAATTGTCAATATCATGCAATTACGTTAAGTTCAACCCGTCATAACTCAATAGGTGATGGTTAGTATTCAAAAAAGTGAAAATCGTAAACATGTAAAAATTATATTAAACAATATAAAAGTACTTAAAAATATTTTAAAAAGGTATCGACCATCGAAACTCTCTTAGTTTCGTCATTTTCATTGCCTTTTAACACAACAACCTAGTGAGCAACTGGCAGCATGATTGTCTAATATTTTATGTTGCTATTTTTAAGGTTCTTACAACTACATAATTATCTGAGAAAAATATTACAAATTTGACTTTTGTCCTATTAGGAGGAATCAAGGCCTTTTTTTTTTTTTTGCTGCTCTTAGAAGTTGATTTTATTTCCTTTTTAATTAAAAATAAAAAAAATGATTACTCAATTTGTACAAAATAACAAAAATTTTATTTATTTATTATAAACACCACCTCTTTTTTCATGGGGTAAACAAGACGTCTTCAAAAGAGACCCAAAAAAATAAGAAACGACAAATTAGATTGATACCCCCTCTATTTGTTCAAAATCACACTTGAACACCCCTATTCTTT
>BRYE01000005.1:3220000-3230000 GCA_030159115.1 Actinidia arguta var. hypoleuca | reverse complement strand
ATCTTATTAATAGAGGGGAAATTGATAAAGAAAAATATAAAACGAATATAGAGTAAAAACAAAAACAAAAACAAAAACAAAAACAAAATAAATTTATATGTTTTGTGCTATCCATCTAACTATAATGCATTCTAATGCCGATGCATGGACGATCAAGAAAAAATGAAAAAAAAAGAAAGAAAAAAAAAGGAGTAAGAAATCGTTATGAATCTCTAAAAATCCGCGTTGTGGAAGTAATAGCATCCACACCAAAGCCGAATAAGCATTCGGGTTCACATTCATATCACATAAATCACAATGGAACAATGGTTCCGGCACTTTGTTTATTATTAAGCAGACTATTTTTTAATTCTAATTTCATATTTCATGATGTGACAATCAAATGTTTGAAGAGATTCATTTCACAAGACAATGGCTTCATTAATTTGTTTTATATATATATATTTTAATTTTATAAGATTTTCTTAATCTAATTATGTATGTCAAACAAATTCTGAACAAAATTATAATACAATTATAAAAATAAAAATAAAAGAATTACGGATACAGATTTTAGTAAAGAATAAGCTTATACAGTTTTAAATTTAAATTTTTTTATTAACATTTATTTTACGATTATAAATGTTTTTTATTGGGATAATTCAATTACTACTTAAAAAAATTACTCCACTAATTGTTTTTAACCAAGACATCATTACCATTAATTTTTAACCAAGGATATTTTGGAATTAATAGGAGTGTGAAAAAAATAATAAAAAGTAATTTTTTTGAGGAGTGTAAAAAAATTGGAGCTAGAAATAAATGTCTTGGGTCAATATATGATCATCCAAAATAACAATGGCAAAATGGTCAAAAATAACCTTCCATTACTTTCATCAACCACACAAATCTGACAGGAGAGGACAGTGATATTTCAGAAAAAAATTAAAAATGTCAGATACCTCTTTGGAGGTGACTGTAATTTATCCAATAGAATATGTTATAATATTTTTTTTTTAAGAACAAATATGTTATAGCGTTGTAGTTATGGTAAAATAAGAAGTGGAAGAGATTAATGTGGGTCCCACGTGTCTGGAATAATTGGGCAAAATATTTTTCCCACCCCGTGACAGGGTGTGTGTGGAGATGGGATTGATTTGGGTCATTTTGGCCAAATTTATCCTCTCTCTCGTCTCTGTCTCATCCCTTCATCTTTTTTCTTTCTTACCCATTAATTTTTTTTAATACTATTTTTTGATTATTTATTTAAAAAAAATTAATTAATTTTTTATTTTTTTTTATTTTCATCTTTCGAATTTTTTTTGAATGTCTTAGTTATTTATTAAAAAAAATTAATAAAAATTTTTAAATTTTATTTTAAATACCATCTCTTGGTTATTTATTAAATATATCTCTCTCTCTTACCTATTTTTTTTTTTAATATTATCTCTTGGTTATTTATTTAAAAAAAATGATAATTTTTTATAAAAAAAAAATTACTTTCACTTTCCGTATTTTATCCATATTTTTTATTCATATTTTTTTATTTTATAAAAACTTAAATTTTTTTCTCAAATTACTAAAAAAATGTATTACTAATTTTCAAGTATAGTCTCAAATAATAAATTTAAATTTTTTTCTTTAGTATTTTCAAAAAAAAATTATGTTAATTGAATTTTATAAATTGAGAAAGATTTATAAAAAAATATTATAAATTTTGATCCATATTTTTTTCTTTTATAAAAAATTGAATGTGGGAGTAAAAAAAATTATAAAAATTTATTATAATTTTTTTTATAAGAATTTTGTAGTTGAAAGTAAAAAAAATATAAAAATTTTGATCAAATTTTTTTAATAAAGAATTAAGAGATGATATTTTTTAATAATTTTTTATACATAATAAGTGTAAAAGAGAGATAAAAATGAATAAATTTGCATTCAGCTGTCCCATCACCCCACACTTGTTAGGGGTTTGGGAAAAACATATCTCATAATTGTATCCACTTGAAGCTAATTGCTGTCTTAATTTAATAATTACATGTCCCCATCAATAGCTCACCATATCACATTCACTGTGAGTTTGGATTTGCCTGAAATTGTGGAAAAATTTGAGAGCTGCTTTTCAACCCCCCTCTGACAGGGGGGCTGAAATTATCCCCATGTGAAATTACAAAGTTAACCCCTCCACACCAAATTGTCCTCTCTCTCTCTCTCTTCATTTTTCTTTAATTCTTTTTTAGTTTTTTCCAGTTTTTTTTTTCCATTTTTTTTAGTTTTTTTTTTTTTCAGTTTTTTGTATTTTTTTGTATTATTTTTTTATTTTTTTGTAATTATTTTTTTCTAATTATGACCTTTTGTTTATTTTTTAGTTATAGATTTTGAGAGTCATTATTTATAAAAATTTAGAAAAGTATAAAAAAATGAATCATTATTTATAAAAAATTTAAAAAGTATAAAAATATGAATTAAAATAAGAAGAGTACATGTAATAATACACAACAAAGAGATACACGAAAAAGAATAAATTTGATTTAAAAAAAAAATTACATAAAAATTAAACAAAACTAAAAAAAACTAAAAAAAAACGCAATCAAAATTTTAAAAACATGTAATAAAATTTAATTTTTATCTAAAAAGAAAAAAAAACTTATAAAGAAAAAAAATAAATTTAATAAAAAATAAAAGAAATTACATAAAAATTAAACAAAACTAAAAAAAAGCAAAAAAAAATAAAAAACAAAAACGCAAAAAAAAATTTAAAAACATATAATAAAAATTAATTTTTATATAAAAAGAAAAAAAATGATAATAAAAAAAATTTTAATAAACAAAAAAAAGCTGATAAAAAAATTACAAAAAAAAATTAATTAAAAAGGAGAAGGGAGAGAGATGAGAAAAGAATAAAAGGGGAGGGGCATAACGGTAAATTACCGGGGGGACAAGGGGGGGACAAGGAGGGGCGTATTATCAGGGGGCGGGAAAAGTAATTTTCAAAAATTTTGTTTGAAAATGATGTGAAAACCATCCCACACCATAAAAAAAAAAATAAAGCAATTTTTTATCACCACAAGCCAAAAGCAAAAAAGCAAAAAGTAAAATAGGAAAAATCAGTACCGTGATGGGTCAATATCCATCATTTTATTTTTAGATTAATATTTTTTTAAATTTAAAATAAATAATTTAAATTTATTAAATTTTAGATAATCAAATGAATCTGAACTATTTAATTTAAATTCTAAAAAATTTTATTAGTCCAAATTATTGAATTGTAGAATTTTTTTTATTTCACTATATACGCAATAATATAATGCATTTCGAATTTTCACTTATATATATAATTTTTTCAAACATGAAACCAATTACAAGTACTCAACTTAATCATGAATATTCTCCATTAAAAAAGAAAAAAGAAAATACTCAATGGTAAAAAAAAAGAATAAATTAAAAATGGTTCCCACAGTTGAATTTGGATATTTTTCTTGAGGATAGGCAGTAAGTGACCAGCACCTCATAATGGATGCAGTCACGCAACTCCGCCCACATCCCCCACCACAATCCCCAATTGGATAATCCCTGCCCTGGCCTGACTCAGCTCCGCATGCACGGAGTGTTATACAAATAAATAATTTTTATAATTTTTTTGTTATTTATCGATATGAAGTGGATCTTATTTTAAATTGTAAAGTTGGGTCAATTTATTTCTAGATTTCATATTTTTATATCTATTCAAACTCCTCTTGTGTGACCCACTACCGAGTTTGCACCGATAATTTGAACCGTTCATCTTATTTTTATTCTTCAGTGAAGGTCATTCTTGTGTTATTTTGGCTTGTTATTGTGTTATTTTGTCATTTTTTTTTGGCAATATGAATTCAATGTCATTTGGGTACAAATACTAATTTTCTATTATCTAAGTTAAAAAGATCTACACGTGCCAAAATTTTCACAAAGAATAATTTTGCCTACCTTTGGCATGACTTCTGACTAACTAGTAAAACACTTAAGAATCGTTTGGCTGTCGGATAGTATTAGAGGATAACTTTTAATTTTGTTTAGATATTTTTTAGAACGAGAGGATAAGAGTGGAGGATAAGAAAGAAAATATATAGAGAGAAATAAAATTTAAAATTTCTAGATATTAAAAAAAAATATATATATATACACACATATATACAAATATAAATATCTAATATAAAAATATTAGATATTTATATATGTATATATATTTTTAATATCTAGATATTTTAAATTTTATTTTTTTATATATATTTTCTTCCTTATCCCCCCCTTATCCTCCCGGATAACTTTTAACTAAGCTGAGAGTCACCCATAAATTATCCGCGCTCTATCCGCCTGCCGGAAGAAAAGTTATTTGGGAAAAAAAGTTATCTGTGAGGCCATCCAAAGGCCAGATAGGGGGAGAAAGAAGGAGGAAAAAAGTTATCCGCCAGCTAAACAGCCTCTCATGGTCATATAATTTTTTTGGATAATTTTTTTTTAATGTTTCTTTGGTCTCTAGAATTTATATTTGAACAATTAAAATTGTAAAATTTTCAATTAATATTAGTGTTGTCTCTCCATTCCAGTTTGTTAAAAATTTGATAAAAAATAATACAAAAATACAAAACAAACAAGCAATTTCTGTTAGTATTTTTAACGAATTTGCATAGAAGAACCACATTGCAATTGATAAACATTGTAAGATTGTAATTGTTTAAATTAAAGTTATAGATACCAAAGTGAAACATTTACTAAACTACAAGGGATAATAGTAAATTCTCCCAATTTTTTTTCCACAATGCATATCCACAATCTTAACCATGGTTTAAATCTCAAGTTAAAACCCCACCCCCATCCCGTTCTATATAAAGATATATTTATACTCTTGCTCCCTACACGCATCATAACTGCACTTGCTCACACCCTAGCATGCTCTCCACTTTTTCTTCCTCTCCGTTTCTCCGATCATCGTCCCATCACATCAGAATCTCCAGCGACCGCCCCGCCCTGCCTTCCTCCGTCTCATTCCGTACGCCGCGCGCCACGGCCGCAGCCTCTTGCGCCACGGCGGAGATACCGAAGTCCGCTTCGTGCGCCTCATCGCTCTACGAGATTCTTGGGATTCCGATGGGTGCCTCCGGTGAAGAGATCAAGGCGGCGTACCGGAAGCTCGCCAGGATTTGCCACCCCGACGTTGCCGCCGCCGCCGGAGACCGAAGGGAATCATCGCCGGCCGACGAGTTCATGAGGATTCGCGCGGCCTACTCCACGCTATCGGATCCTGAGAAGCGCGCGGATTACGATCGCAAGCTTTTTCGGCGGTACCGCCCGATCGGTCGGTATTCCGTTCTGTCGGCTTCTCCGTCGACGTCGAGGTTTTCCGGCTATACTAGCCGGAATTGGGAGACGGATCAGTGTTGGTAGTGAGTAATTCTTGATCAGTTTCACTAATTAGACATCACAAAGACGATTACTATACGTAGCATAGCAGAGGCAGAATCACTGTACATATAGATATAGTCCCTGTTTGATTTTCCCAATTCGTAGTGATATGATTTAGGTGTACGTATACGTCCATGGATGCAATCTCTCGTATGTTATTGTGAGATCAGTGCATAATCAGATGAATTACATATGCATAATCCAGAGATTTTGATCGATTTTAAGCTTTTTAATGCTTCTAAGTTCCATTTTATAAGTTCATTCTTGAAGCGGTTTGCAACCAATCGAGGATGCTGAAGTGATCAGATGTTTCCCCATTGGCCCAAGCGTGACCCGACATCTGAAAACATGTGAGACACGCGATCCAATCTCTACTCTACCTGAAAGAAAGTATTATTCGGTTTAGTCCATTCTAACAGCTAATCTTAATGTTTGTTCATTTAGACCCCAAATCTAAAAAAGCCTCAAAAGATGAGGAGGTGTCTTGTGCAAGTAAGTTTAAGAGGGATTAACTGCGGTTTCTACTCTTGTGTCTTAGTGTTCGCCATAATTTTTGATTCCATTTTTGGGCCAAAAGCAACTTAAAAAGTGTTTAAAAAATTGATTTTTGAAGTTCTATTTTGATAATTTTTAATTTTTTTTTTGAGTAATTAATTTTAATATAAGTTTAGTTACAACAAACACCTCCTAATGCCTTATTTGGGCTAAGTTTATTTTGTAATTTTGGCTAAAATAATCCGTTTGAACATGTATGATGGTATTATTACTATGATTCAATTACCATTTGGGGAGACGAGTGAATTCTCAATCACAGTAAGATTATATCAGGGTTTACTTTGAACCTGCCCTTATGACCTGTTTGGCAGGTGGATAAGAGAGGGGATAACTTGTCTCCCTTCTTTCTCTCCCTATCTAGCGTTTGGATGGCGAAATGCCTCCCAGATAACTTTTTTTTCCGTATAATTTTTTCCGCATCAGGCAGATAAAAACGGATAATTTATGGGTGACCCTCACCCTAACTAAAAGTTATCTAGGAAGATAAGGGTGGGGGATAAGGAAGAAAATATATAGAGAGAAACAAAATATAAAATATCTATATATTAAAAAAAAAAAATATATATATATATATATATATACATATATAAATATCTAATATAAAGATATTCATACATAATATATATATATATATATATATATATATATATATTTTTTTTTTAATATATAGATATTTTATATTTTATTTCTCTATATATATTTTTTTATTATCCCTCACCTTTATCCTCTCATTCTAAAAAGTATCCAAACAAAGTTAAAAATTATCCCCCTCTAAAAGTTATCTCCTAATGCTATCCGGCAGTCAAACGACCCCTTATAAAAGAATTGACTATACATATTGAGGATAGTATACCATTGTGTATATTATTCGTTTGTGTATATTATTCGTTGATGATGTAGTATTGTTCGTCGATGATGTAGAGGTGTTAGTATAAAGTTAAAAATCTGGAATGAAGCACTAGAGTTAAATTTTTTTAAGATAAGTAGAAATAAGATGGAGTATATAGAAGACAAATTTAGTGTTAGTAAAGTTCTCATAGCGAAGAAGTGAAAATCTAAAATTAAGAGATATCAAAGAGCGAAAAATTTATATTTTATTTAAAATAAAAATATTTTTTATTTACTCCAAACAGAATCTAAATAAAACAATCTATAAATAATCACGTTATTTTATTATTCTTTTTGAGAGAAGCCCCAAGCTAACTCCAAACAACCTCAACAATTTATTTTATTTTATTTTGATCCATACATACCTAGTATTTAACACAATTACAAGAGAACTAATTAAAAGAGTTTTTGGAGAGAGAGAGAGAGAGAGAGAGAGAATCAATTATTAACTTTCCACTATCAATACAAAAAACTAATAGAAAAAAAATTGAGGAGAGAGAAAATAGCTACCCTTGATGACGAGCCCTGTGGTCACTTTACATAAATTGGACACATTGGACTCCATTATAGTATAGAACATTGTTTCAACATATATGATAAATAAATAAATAAAATAAAGTAATTAATATGTGAAAATTCGATTCAGACGCTACGGATGTAACCAAGCTTCAATAATTGAAAGAATGGATTAATTTTTTAAACACTTTTAAATTATGGTCTTGTATCACTTTCACCCTTCATCCAAAACATAAATCAGTTAAAAAATTTCAATTATTAAATTATATCACTTTATTAGTTTTGTTACTCAGTTGTGAGAAATATGAATAAAAACTGGTCACATGATCTTTATGTGCATAATTATGCCTGAAATGTCCTTTTTCTTTGAAGGAAAAAAAAAACTATTGCTTATTATATATAGCTGCATCACTAGAGTTGCAATGAATATTTCATGCTCTCCTTATTAGACTTTTCGTTTATTAGATAATGGTTACAATGAAGATTTTGTGCTATTCATTAAAGGTATAGTTAATTCATTTTTAAGATAAAAGAATGAAAGTGATATAAAGACTAATGGGATAGGGGGTGTTTGACAAATTAAGCCAGAATAGTCTTGCCACATGCCATACTACATTCCAAAGTGAGGAGAAGATGGAAGAAATTGCACGATACATATATTTTAATAAAAACATTAAGGAAGATAGTGGAAACGAAAGGAATACAAAGACATGCATTACAAAGACATGCATGTTTGAGAGATTCATTGGTCAACTTGGACACATAATTTTGGAATGAAAGGAAAATATTGTGGAGTTTTAATTTTATTTAATTCATGTACGCATCATTAATTTGAATTAAGTTGTTGAGACTTGATTTTAAATTAATATATTTAATCTTTGAATTTATAGTTCTCCTCTTAATTAAAATTCTAGTTCAACCATTGTTACTCATACTTAGTTTTTTGATAACCTTTTTATAGTTTTTAAAAGAGAAGAGATCATGAAGAATTTGAGAGAGAGAAACAAAAGAAAAACTTTAATGCAACGGTAATATAACGTGTACGTTATTATGCACACGTGATATCACTATCTATATATAAGGGGACCAATTGAGATATCTATTTATAGGGGGCCTTAGTTGGCTCCGCCCCTGCTTACGGAGAGACTCGTAAGGACTTTTATGGTTTTATCGATTTGGTCCCTCTTCAGTCTAATTCTTATTTCCGCCAATGAACACTGTGCACATAAATCTTTTTATTTTTTGCATTCGTATCTCTTAAAATCTGTGTTAGAATTTCACAAATAGATTTGAAATGAAAAATTCAGAAATGATTCATGAGTGGTGGTGGGTGGGGCCCTGCAATTGCATGAATTTGGGGACAATATGATCATACTGTCATTGATTTATAACAAGCTGCATTAGAAAACAAATAGTTACGTCACCACCACAATAAATGATTATTCTTCCATAGGTGACTTAGAATTTTAGAAAAATTATAAAAATACTAGTAATTACCCGTGCACACGTGCACTATGAAAAAAAAAAAAAGATCACCTCTTAAGTGTACTCGTTAGAATTTTACAACTTAAAAAATAGATAAAAGATACATTGCATTCACATACGAAGAGATACAATGCTATAAAATAAAAAATAAATTATAAAATATAATAATTTAAAAAAATATTGCTAGTTTGAGAGAAATAAGAGGAAGAGAAAAATGTATTTTAATTTTTTTTTGTTGTGGGTTCTACTAAAAAAATAATCCAATGGGTAAACACATATACACATCTTTAAATATTTTTTATCCATTTGATCAAAACTTATGTAGACCCCACACATTTGAGAAGAAGTGATATTTTTTTGGAGAAAAAAATAATCTCAGGTGAAATCTAAACCATTTAATTAATTTAAATAGATTTCAACCATAGATAATGAGAGATAGTTTTTAGATTAAAAAACTAAGCTATTTTATATTATAAATAGTTTGAAAAATTAAAAAATATGTATGTCTTATATTATAGATTTTTTTTTTCCTTATTATGATAAATTTATTTAAATATTTATTTTTACTCAAATATTTTTATTACAACCATTGAATAAATTAATTTTAATAAATATAAAATAAAGTAAAATGCAATTAAAGAAAATAGACGTATGAAAATCACTTCTCTTTTTATTTGAGTAATTTTTTTATCTGTTTTATTTTTAAGCTTTTATTGTCTTTAGTGATTTTTTTCAGCGATTAATCAATATTTTATATTTATTTTTATTTTCTTGATAATAAGAGTCACTAAAAATGAAAAAAAAAAATCTCCAGATTAAAGAATTTTTTTTTATGTTTTTAGATTCTTGTCGTCAAAGGATTAATATAATATAAAAATTTGATCAAATACAAAAAATTAAAAAATGAGGGAGAATAAAATGTGTGTTTTAGATTTTTTGTGTTTGAGTCTCACTAAAAAAATAATCTAATGGATAAAATATATGCCCAACTTTAGAGATTTTTTGTCAATTGGACCAAAACCTATGTGGGCCTCATACCTTTGAGCAGAAAGAAGTGATAATTTTAGGATAAAAAAAAAATCTCAGGTGAAATCTTAGCCGTTAAATTATCTCAAATTGATTTCAACCGTAGATA
>BRYE01000005.1:3210000-3217500 GCA_030159115.1 Actinidia arguta var. hypoleuca | reverse complement strand
TCAATAAAATTATTTTAAAAAAAATATATATATCTTAAGTGGAGAATTTTAAATCTATACATTTAAAATTTATGTATTTAAAATTTACGTATCAAACTGGGTCTAATTTATCTCAAAATGGTGATGATGATGTTGTTGTCTATACAGAGATACCAGTGACGGGACCAGACCTCATGGCCA
The DNA here is from genome assembly GCA_030159115.1 of Actinidia arguta var. hypoleuca. Classification (NCBI taxonomy): domain Eukaryota; kingdom Viridiplantae; phylum Streptophyta; class Magnoliopsida; order Ericales; family Actinidiaceae; genus Actinidia; species Actinidia arguta. The sequence continues at coordinate 3,217,320 of BRYE01000005.1, read as the reverse complement.
TAGTCCAGACTTCTCTACAATTATCAAAAAGGTTTGCTTTTGTGGCTGGTTTTTGGTTTCCAAAAACGATCTCGTGTACCATGCCACCAATAAGGGAGCACAATAACAGAACTATTTTGGAGGCCAGTAAGGATAATTTTTCTAGTCTAACCAAAGCTATGTTAAATCGTTTGCAATCAAAGCCAATCCATTTCATTTATTTTTTGACAGAAAACTACACGTGGGCGCTATATTGGCCTGCGTGATGCCACGTGGCAATGATAACCATATCCATTTAGCGCATACCCAATAAACAAATTGACATTTCCCTTACACATAGTGAAAAAAATGGACTTGATTGCCAATGACTTCATAGGTCAGGGCAAAAGTGAAAAAAATATTTGTTTGGGGGAAAAAGTGAAAACCTATCAATATTTTAAGGGAAAAGTGTAATTAGCCTTAATATTTGTATTATTATAATAAATAAAAAGTGCTTCTGAATTGATTCATCTTTTTCTCTTTTATAAAAAAAAAATTATTTTTATTTTTCTTTGTAGAGTAATATTAATAACTTAATTCTTCAATAAAATGTTTTTTTAGCAAAATCAATTAATAGATATTTTAACCTGTCATTTGTTATTACAAAAATTAGGCATTACATCATTTCATAACTCATGATAATAATTCTCTCCCTTATGTTGTATACTAGTAATTGTCCATACCTACGGGTACTATATAAAAAAAAATACGTCTTAAATATATTCGTTAGAAAATAGATAAAATATATTGCATTTATATACAAAGAGATACATTGCTAGAAAATTTAGAATACAAAAATGTTACTAGTTTGGAGAAATAAGAGGAAAAAAAATAAGTGTTTTAATTTTTTTTTTTGTGGATCTTACTAAAAAATAATTTCATGAATAAAAAATATGCTTAACTTTAGAATTTTTTTGTTCAATGGATCACAATCTATGTGGGTCTCACACATTTGAGAAGAAGGAAGTGATGATTTTAATGGTAAAAAAAAATAATCTCATATGAAATTTCAGTCGTCGAATTCACTCAAATGGATTTTAACCGTAAATCGCGAAAAATAGTTTTTGAATTCAAAATGAATTGTGATTTATTTTATAGATAGATAATTTGAAAAGATTAAAAAATATGTATCTTATATTATAATTTTTTTTTCTTATTATGATAAATTTATTTTTATTGAAATATTTTTATTATAACTATTAGTTAAATTAATTTTAATAAATATAAAAAAAAATTAAAGATAAATCACTTCCCTTTCTATTTGCATATTTTTTTATCTGCTTTATTTTTTATTGTCTTTAGTGAATTTTTTTTATTAATTAATCAATATTTTTTTAATATTTTGGTTTATCTTGATAATTTTTTTTTAAAAATATAAAAAAAAATTTACTAAAAAAATATATTTTTATCTCCAAATTAAATATTTTTTTATATTTTTAGACTTTTATTGTCAAAAGTTTGATTAAATAATAATAAAAATTATTAAATAAAAAAAATAAAAAATAAAGGAAAAAGAAATATGTATTTTAGTTTTTCTTGTGTGTGGGTCCCACTAAAAAAAATAATCCAATGAGTAAAAAACATATCTAATATTTTTTATTCATTGGATCAAAATCTATGTGAGCTCCACTTATTTGAAAAGAAGGAAGTGAAAATTTTAGAGAAAAAAAATAATCTCAAGTGGAATTTCAACCGTTGATTTTACTCAAATAAAGTTTAACCGTACATAACGAAAGATAATTTTTGAATTTAAAATGAGTTATAATTGAAATTATTTTTTTTTTCTATTCTATTTTATCTTTCTCGGTCCTATATATGTAATAAGAAATATTTGATTCCATATTTACGAGAGAGATGAGTGACTCATCATGACGGATAAGCTTACGAAGATAGAGACTAAAAAACCACTTTATTCTATGGTGAGGTATTGAGTGCTCGGCCATATCAAACTAATCTGGTCCCACTTTTTAATATCTTCAATCTTAAGTGGATCAATATACCGTCACATATTGTGATGTGACTGCTTTATAAAATAATTTCTCCAAATAATAAGAAATACTTTATGAATATTTGGAAATCCGATTGTAAATAATACTCCTTATAATTTTGCAAAATTATGAGTTGTCCAAGCACTACTTATTTAAGGTAGCCGAGGAATATTTGTCCACTTTAAAGAGGAAAGACCCTTTCAATTCTCGCAAAGAATCGTGTGTTTTGCTTTATAATTAAGCCTTTAGGATATATTTTTATGAGTTTATATAGCTATTTTGATTTTTAAATTTTTTTATTGAATTTTATTTTTTTATTATTTGAGAAAAAATTTATAGTTTTTTGCTTTCTATTGACTAGAGGAGTCTGAAAATATAAAAACTTTCACCTAATTTGGGAATAAGTTTTTTAAAGACAAAAATAATTTATTTTTATGTGGTAGTGATTTTGTTTTTTAAATTAGGTAAAAAAATATTATATTTTCGAAATCTACTCGTCAAGAGGAATAAAAAAAAGTATTAAATTTTGATCAAATGATAAAAAAAATTTATTAAAAATAAAAATTTATAAATCAAAACAACTATATAAATTATAAAAAAAAATTATCACAAACAGGCGTAATTTATATACACAGTAGTACTACGTGAAAATAAATTGGCCCAAAACCCACAAAGGAACTCATTTATATACACATTTTTCTGTATTTAATAATTTTTTTTATTATTTGATAAAATTTTTAACAATAAGAATTTAAAAATATAAAAAGTTATTTAATGGAACCCACACAAAAAAAATTAAAACACAATTTTTTTCTCACTCATTTTTCCCAAACTAATAACACATTTTTAAAAAATTATTGTACTTTCTAATTTGTTAATGTTTGTATATTATGTTTTTTAGATTATAAAACTCTAACGACTACGCTTAAAATATAATTTTTTTTATATATATAATTTTCGTAAGCACGAAAAATTACTAATAATATATAGACTAACGACAAGCATAATGTATTTTCATATAGTCCTGCATTGGACAATACAGACTCGTTAGGATCAGTCCCTTCAAAGCTCCGCATACCATACAACCATCCAAAACGGTATTGTCAGTGCAATATTATAATATTATGGAACCTACAAAAGTACAATAATGTGATCAGAAGTGTGAAGTATATGCGTCTTATCAAGTAGATCGGTTTCTATATACGGACATAAAGTACGGTTTCGAAAAAAAAATTAATAGTCTTAACAGAAAATTCATATATAATATATAAAAAAAATAACGTGATAGTGGTATTTTAATAAATAAAAGTGATCTTGATTTGTTTTTATTTTTGTTTTTTTTGAAAATTAAAAAGCCCGTATTCTGCAGCAGTATTCTGTATAAATTCTCTTTGTATATCATCACTATTTTAATTTGAGAATAGACTGTTAAACAAACGTGATCAGATCATGCGATACCAATGTATAATCACATCACACAAATAATATATAATTCTTTCTTTGGTTGTTTTCTATTAATATTCCCATTATTTGTATTTGTATTTATATTTGTATTTGTAGGTAGCAAATCTCTACAACCAAAATTTTCAAGAACAGCCAGAAAATGTTACTCTCTCTCTCTCTCTCTCTCTCTCTCTCTCTCTTTCCTTATTTGTTGTTTTGCTTTGAAAGACGCAGTCATTTGATTTGATTCTCCTAGCCTGTGTGGACAAAATAAGACTAATTTGTCATTTTGTTTGCTACTCTTTGCTATTATGATGATTTTTAGCATACGATCATTTCCATTTCTGAAAGAGAGTGCCTCGTCAAGGGATCTGCTAATGAAGGAAGAATTAAAATAGTTTTGGAAAGTACGTTCCTCTCATTTTTGGCCTCACAAATCACTTGGATTTGATGTATTTCCATATTTAGGAAACAACACGACGAACACATAAGGATGGGATCCACAATTTATGGACTCTAATATAGGACTCACGTGTATAATCAAATTTTGTGCACGTATCAATTTTCAAAAATATTTTATAAAGTGTACTATAATTACAATAATAATAGTTTTTTCATAAAATAAGTACCCTGAAAAGGATCATATTATAATTTTTTCAAAAAATAAAACCCTTATATCCCCTACCAAATAATTAAAGATTCCTTTTAGAAAATATATGTCTTGATAAAGTAAAGTTTCCTTTAAAAAAAACCTTCTCTAAAGAAAGTAATACCAAATAAAATAAATAAATAAAAAAAACATTAGATTCCTATGAAATAATTTAAATTTTCTTTAAAAAATTCAATCAAAAGATTAATAATAAAAAAAAACAATTTTTTAGATTAAAGTTATTTAAATAACTATACAAACAGTTCTGAGTATTGTAATCACTTATCGGGCAAATTCTTGTGATTATCATAAGACAAAGTGTTCATTTCTTTCCAAATATTTTTAGGCAACGTGAATATCAGGTACTAAAAGAAATAAAAACGTGGGACCTTGCTCAATGGGAAGTTGTTTTTTTTTTTTTATTGGCAAAAAAGTAGTAATATTTTATTATATTCATAAAAAGAAAAGCATGACTAGACATGCAATTTGAAAAAGCCAAAATACTTTGTAATTAATATTACATATTTTTATAATTAACTACAATAATTCGTAATATTTTTATGCGAACCATACACCCCTATTTATAATTAACCAGAATAATACGTAACTAATAACGCAACAAATAGTCATAACAAAAAAATCACAAAAAATACATAGCAAATCACACTACCAAAATATGTAACAAATAAACCACAATAATTCGTAATATTTTCATGCGTGCCAAACACATCCATTTATAATTAACCAGAATAATACATAACAAACAGTACCACAAATAATCATAACAAAAATCACAAAAAAATACATAACAAATCACACTAACAATAATTCGTAATATATTCATGCTTACCAAACACACCCATTTATAATTAACCAGAATAATACGTAATTAATACTACAACAGATAGTCATAATAAAAAAATCATAAAAAATACATTACAAATCACACTACAAAAATACGTAACAAATAAATCACAATAATTCGTAATATTTCCATGCGTGCGAAACACATCCATTTATAATTAACCAGAACAATACGTAACTAACAGTACCATATATAGTCATAATAAAAAAATCACAAAAAATACATAATAAATCACACTATAAAAATGCGTAACAAATGAACCACAAAATTCGTAACTAAACACATAAATTTATAACTCTACTTTTGTACAGTACACGCATATTCATAACTACACGACAAAATTTCGTAACCAATGCTACAAAAATACATAATATTTATATGCTAAACATCATGTGTAGCAATTAGCATTGCTATGTTTGAATGTTTCCTAGTCATGTTTGTGTTGCTAATGTAGACGATTAGTGCAAGCCACGTTTTAGGGTTGCCAGCTTGGATTTTTTTAACTACGACGACACCGAATTATAAACAATAAATAAAAGATGTGATCAATTTGTCCCTACGTATCTCTGATGGTTCATTTCCTATAATACCCTCCGCCTACATTAGCATTTTATATCCCCCTAAAAAAATTACCAAAAAGGGGTAAAGTTTGCCATGAATCCTCGTAGTCTGATCAGAATTTCATTTTGGTCCTTATGATTATTAATTTAAACAATTAAAACCTTGCGATTTCAATCTGATTTTAATGGGTCCCATCGGAAAAGAAAAAAAAGAAAAAATTACCACAACATCCAATTTATGGTAATTAATAACCATTAAATTTGAGGTACTTTAAAACATACCAAAAATTTAATTTTCAAATTTTATGAATGTTTATGGTTTGAATTAAGTGAGTTTTTTTTTTCCTTCTAGATTAATAGGACTTACCAAATCTGTAAATATCTTAAATGCTAGATTAATGTGATTTTTCAAAATAGTAAATCTATTAAATAAGTTGCTGAATGTAGGACTTACCAAATCTGTAAATATCTTAAATGCTAGATTAATGTGATTTTTCAAAATAGTAAATCTATTAAATAAGTTGCTGAATGTTGAAGATTTGATCATAATTGAAAGGAGATAATAATCCCACTAAATCTGTATAACTCTCTCTCTCTCTCTTACACCAACCCATAACTAAAAAATGGGTCGTGTTACCTTCAGAAGAATCGTCAAAGTGAGACAGCCAAAGAAAGAAGACTCCACGGTCAAGGTCATAATGTTAGTCACTTAGTCCCATAACGGGTCCAAAAAGACACCGAGCACCGTCCGATCCACTATACCCATTTATAGCCATGACGCTCGTCCCATATCGTGACCGTAGGAGACGCTACAGGCGTGATTGGAGGAGCGATTCTCATTACCCAATTTTCACTGTGACAAGCCCCACCTTTTTCAGATACAGCTCAATCCGATTTAGGGTCACTATAAAGCCTTTTTTTTTTTTTGTCCATTTCAGTGATCCGAATTAATTGCACATAAACATCCACATAATCCGAAGATATTTGTTTTAAAAAAAATGGATGATAAACACGATTCTAAGAATAAATTATAACACAAATGTGATTTTGTCATAACCCTAAGGAATTAGTCAAGTAAGAGTTTGGCTGGCTAGCCCCCATAAGGTTGTAGGTTAAAATTTTCTTGCGAGCAACTCTTGAGATCAATCCATATAAGATTTTGTCTCGATTTTAATTGAGACTTCCATTAGTAGACAGTAAAATTTTTCTATTAGATTAATCAATCTTTTGAACTGAATATTAAATTATCAAAAAATAAAAAAATATCTAATCATGTGACTATCAATTGCGAATCCACCAAAACAACACTACAGAAGTGTACTACCTTAAACCACTACCGCACCCCCAAAATCCCAACCCAGCTCAGTTTTTTAACCTCATATGTACCAAAAAAACATATTGGTATTTGTTATATTTCAACTTAGGTTAAAATTCATTACTCAAAATCAGAAGTTTAAAAGTATTGAAATAGATCTTTCAAAAATTATTTTTTTCTCAACTTTCCTAAATTGTATTTGGTTCGAAAGCAGAATCTATGGAAAATACTGCCGCACAACTTTAAAGATAAGAAATAGAAGTTATTGCAAATAAATAGCCACAAACACTAGGCTACTTTTTAACTAAGTTGTTTATGTGATCCGTTTGTGTTTGTCATTGTCACCCGTACTTCATCAAAACGTAGTTTCGTAGCCGAGACTAAGCCTTCGAACAAATAAATTCGTGTAATAAACCTCACCTAAAAAGACATTAGACCGAATGAGGAGGAATTTCACATGGCATGCCCATTTGTGACAAACC
>BRYE01000005.1:3175000-3177500 GCA_030159115.1 Actinidia arguta var. hypoleuca | reverse complement strand
CTTGAGAAACAAGAGGATTCCTCAATATCCTTTTGAGAAAGAATGTCTTTACTTGATAAATTTCAATAGTGGGGGGTGACGCAAATCTTTAATAAAGGACAAGAGAATGCAATGGGAAGAATGCAAAAAGGAATAATGATGATGATGATGACGACGCTTATAGAAAGCAAAAAAAAAAAAGCTAAAAATCTTATCCAAACGGTCCTTTACACCGTGTATAACGCATCTTTGGACGCCCAAAGATTTAGATACAAGTATAGATGTTTAATATTTTCTGCCATTTTTATGGAGATTTTTGTAAGTTTTAATGAGTGTCATAGGAAGAAGATAAGCCATTATTTGATGAGTATCGTAGACGTTTCCCATAAGTTTTGTTCGAAATTTTAGAAGCATTTGGTTTCTGTAAAAGAAACGAAATTTCCGTCTCAAATGGAGTAGAGTGAGCGAAACTTCTCTGCTATGTTAGTAGACATTAACTGATTTGAAGTGTGAATGTCTCATGTTTCACATAGATACAAAATGCTTGGAAATCATTGTAAATCAGTGGAGACCTTGAAAATGATTAATGAAAAGAAACCACAATAATTCATTCAATTTGAATTAGTGAATTTCATCCCACGTATTGACATTTAGTTTACCACACTATATCACAATTTTCGTAATTATCCATAATAATTCATTAACTAGTCATAATAATTCGCAACATTTTCATTTACGCCATACAGTAACTAATCAGAATAACACATAACTAACCACAAAAAAAAGGGCATGAAAATACATAATAAAACATACCACAAAAATGCATATCGTTACTTTTGTATAATAGATCACAAAAAGGCCACAGAAGAGTAGTTGAAACAGGTCTGATAGACCTGCTCATATTGAATAGAGGAAGAAGAGACACAAGGGTTTACTTAGTTTGGCTATAAATAGCCTATGTCCACGTGAGAGATCAATAATACTATATTGCTTAAATTGTTATATGATACAACCCTATTTATAGACTAATAGAGATAGAATTAACTTAATATCTATATCAATCTTAAGCTTATCCGAATCTCACTCTAGAGATAAAGATAATATATGAAACATAAGTTTCTCCAAGTAGTAAAACTCAAGCGTCAATTGCAGGGTAATCCTACAGATGTGGCTGATAAAAAGTTGAAGCAAGATGTGTTATATATTATAGTATATTTAGTAATAATTAATAAGAATATTATTTAGATTAATAATTTTTTAAACTTGAAGAATATTTTTTAAGCTTGAAGGAGATTCATGTGAGTGTATAAATTATTTCTCATATTGGTTGGCCAAACTTCTAGTGAGAGTGACTCTCTCTATATAAGAGAAGTCTATTCTATATTACTAAGGCAAGTTCCTTGTGGGAGTGATTATCTCTTTATGAGAGAATACTTATCCTACATTGCTTAACTACATGGTTGAGTGGGAAGAACTCTCCTATAAAAAGGAGAAGTCTTATTATTTTATCCCCAAACTTTGAGATTCCTCATTTGAGAAAACTTATAGTTTTTTTTAGTATTTTTCTTATATATATAAGGAGAAGAAAAGAGAGATTTTAGTTTAAAATTTAAATTAGCGGTAATAATTATTATTTTAATTAATTATTATTTTAATTATTTTTTAAATTAGTATGTGTCGTTTCGCTTTAAATTTAGTCCGTTGGGAAAATGACTATAATTTTGACCGTTGAGACTTTGTTCAAAATGGCTTGTGTGCGAAAAGATGCGAACTTTGGGACTTTAGTTTCACATCGGTGAAGAGTTGTGATGGTTTGAAACATCTTTTGGTTCTCTATAAATAGGACCAGAAGAAATCCTAATTTAATACACAAGTGAAAATTTTTCTCTCTCTTTCTATTGTTTTTTTTTATTTTATTCGGATGATATTCTGATCCTAAGATTATTAAGGAGTGCAACCTTAATTAATCTTAAATTATTAGGCATTGTATCCTTGAAATAGAATTTTCAAGAGTCCATTTGCACCATAGTGAAAAAATTACTATCTTAAAAATAGTAGTATCGTGGATGGACTTTGCCTTTCTACATTCTAATTTATTATTCCTTCTTAAATGTTTATCATTTTTCCACAACAATATGAGCGACAAAAAACACGCAAGAAAGTTACATTTGTATGGGCTTTTTTAGCTTTTTCTAAATAAAGATAGAAAGGTTTGTGCAAGAAGATTGAGGACTAAATTAGATACCACCCATGTGAAATGTTGGTTGATCTTTCCTCTAACATGTGGAAACATTTTTAGAAACATCTTTGTTCACATTGTTTGTCTTAATTCACGCAACTAGCTGCATTTGGATATGGGATTAATTAGGGATAGGAAAAGAAGAGTACGGGCAAAAGATCAAACTTATTTCTTCATTTTTTTTCTTCATTGAATTCTTAATCCAAACGTAACCCTAATGTATTTTTTGAGATTCAATTGGTGACCATTTAAGATAATTTAGTAATCAGCACTCTTAGCTCT
>BRYE01000005.1:3142500-3145000 GCA_030159115.1 Actinidia arguta var. hypoleuca | reverse complement strand
TTTTTGGGCTGTCCTGGGAAAAAGTTACAACTTCCCTAGTCTCATTTCATGGCTAATTTCCCTGACACACCCGTTTTTTTAACTTTATTCTCAAAATAGGGTCTCTTTCAACTTAATTCCTAAACCCGAGTAAAACGCTATTTCAAATAGCGTTTTTATGAAAACGCTATTTGAAATAGCGCTTTCATTTAGTATAAAATACCGTATATACGAACACAACGTAAAAACGCTATTTCAAAAAGCGTTTTTATAAAACGCTTTTTCAAATAGCGTTTTTTATAAAAATAGCGTTTTTTATAAAAACGCTTTTTGAAATAGCGTTTTTATGTGGTTTATATCTTAATAAATATTATAAAAGACGATTATTTTAACAAGAGTTGCTTAGGCTGAGTGGTGCATGCACACTGCATGCAAACCTTTCCACGAGAGTTCGAATCTCTCTGGCTGCGTTTGAATTTATTTTTTGGTTGCTGATATTGTAATATAGTCCCCAGAGTTTTACCTACTAACAAAATAAACCCTTAGATTTTTTACTTTTTCAATTAAACATAAATCATTTGTTAGCAATACGATATACATTTTTTTTTGAATATAAGTCCGGATATTATTATATAATTTATATCATTTGTAATTTTTTTGGGCTCTACCCTAAATATAATAATTATTTAGGGTAGAGCCAAAAAATAATATCCGGTTCTACCAAAAAATAATATAATTTATTCGGATATTATTTTTTGGCTCTACCCTAAATACTTATCTGGATATTATTTTTTGACTCTTTCCTAAATACCAGATATTATTGGCTCTACCCTAAATACTTATCCGGATATTATTTTTTGACTCTACCCTAAATACCAGATATTATTTTTTAGTAGAACCGGATATTATTTTTTGGCTCTACCCTAAATAATTATTATATTTAGGGTAGAGCCCAAAAAAATTACAAATGATATAAATTATATAATAATATCCGGACTTATATTCAAAAAAAAATGTATATCGTATTACTAACAAATGATTTATGTTTAATTGAAAAAGTAAAAAATCTAAGGGTTTGTTTTGTTAGTAGGTAAAACTCTGGGGACTATATTACAATATCAGCAACCAAAAAATAAATTCAAACGCAGCCAGAGAGATTTGAACTCTCGTGGAAAGGTTTGCATGCAGTGTGCATGCACCACTCAGCCTAAACAACTCTTGTTAAAATAATCGTCTTTTATAATATTTATTAAGATATAAACCACATAAAAACGCTATTTCAAAAAGCGTTTTTATAAAAAACGCTATTTTTATAAAAAACGCTATTTGAAAAAGCGTTTTATAAAAACGCTTTTTGAAATAGCGTTTTTACGTTGTGTTCGTATATACGGTATTTTATACTAAATGAAAGCGCTATTTCAAATAGCGTTTTCATAAAAACGCTATTTGAAATAGCGTTTTACTCGGGTTCAGGAATTAAGTTGAAAGAGACCCTATTTTGAGAATAAAGTTAAAAAAACGGGTGTGTCAGGGAAATTAGCCCTCATTTCATCGTCAGTTGGTCCAAGGGTTTAGATAAAGTAATTTTAATATATCTATATTATATACTATACAGATCTATAATAGTGCCATGTGACACAAAATTATAGTTTCTCTCTTCTATGTGATACTCTCAAGAATTCCTTGTAATTATCTATTTTTTTAAAAGAATTTTTAATGTTAAATAAAAAGGTTAAAATGTTAAAGAATGAAAAGGAAAAATCATTAAATCAAGTTACCAAAAAATAATAGAGTTCCCTAAAAAATTATCTTACCAAAATTCACCCCCAACCTTCTCTCTTTGAAACCCTACCATTAAAAATTCCCATCTCTTACTTTTAAAAACTCTAGCAGCTCTACCTTAAATAATCTTTTTATGTTTTTAATTGGGTTCTATAATATATATATATATATATATATATATATATATATATATATATATATATTTTAATTTGGTTTCATAAGATGCGATGTCAATGAATGGAGGTATGGAATCAAATTATGTATTTTTGGTTCTTATATCTAATTTATTTTTTGTTTTCTTTTATATATAGGGGTTGTATGTCGTACAATTTCATGGTCGTTATTGATTAGGAAACAAAATTTCTTAAAAATCCAAATCATAACTTATGGAGCCATAAATTAAGGTATCTAATCACATAAAAAAAACTTTCTTTAACAAAAACTTTTGACTTTAAGCATGACAAATTGAGAATTTTACAAAGTCAAATATACAAAGAAGCACAAGAGAAATATGTATTTTTTTCTTTTTAGAAAAAATATAATATTAAATGTTAAATCCACTGACCTATTGATAAGATGTTCACAATTTTTAGTATAAATGACAAAAAAAATCTACATCATTTATCCTCGCACGAGCCACTACTAATTACTATTATAACTTTGTAGTTTTGGGGCTTTGTAAGCTTGCCATGATTTTTTTTTCCTTTTTAGTAAATTGCTAAAAAAGAATGTGTATTTA
>BRYE01000005.1:3115000-3117500 GCA_030159115.1 Actinidia arguta var. hypoleuca | reverse complement strand
TTCAGGTATATCGATTACTGAACACTTGAATGATTACAATAAGATTCTTGCTGATTTACAAAATTTAGATGCTAAAATTCTTAATGCGGATAAATCCCTGTTGTTGTTGAACTCTCTTCCTGATACGTATGATCACCTCATTACTACGTTATTGTATGGGAAAGATAAGATTAAGTTTAATTATGTTTCTAATGCTCTAGTGAATAATGCGTATTGAAAGAAGGATAAGCAGGCCCATAGAGACTCATCTGGTGAAGCCCTATCTGTTATGAGCAGGTCTGATAGTAAGAAATCGAAGGGTAGTAGAGGCAAATTTCATTCCAAATCGAGAGGAGCTTTTCATTCTAGTAAGCCAGTGATTGATGAGTGTTTGTTTTGTTGCAATGAAGGGCATTAGAAGAAGAGAAGAAGGAGAATCCGAAAGCTACCATGCACAATGGGATGATGATGATTCAGACTTGGAATTGTTGGGATCGACATTTGTGATCGAAAAGTGATGAATGGATCATGGATTCTAGTTGTACCTATCATATGTGTCCCAATCGAGAATGGTACTCTAGCATTAAGATGCTAGCCGAAGGTTCAGTTTTTATGGGTAATGATCATGCCTACAAGACTCTTGGGATAGGGAAAGTTAGGTACCTTATAGTCCAAAGGCTATCATGTGATGATAGAAGGTGGAGTGTTGAAGGTTACCAAGGGTGCTATGATTGTGATGATGGATACATGATTGAATAATTTGTATTTTCTACAAGGGAGTACAGTGATAGGTGGAGCAGCCACCATTTGTTGTGCTATTGGGGAGGATGCATCAGATACTACCAGATTATGGCATATGCATTTAGGTCATGCAAGCAAAAAGGCCATGCAAAGCCTTGTGATATAGAACTTGTTGAAGAGTGCCAAGACCTACAAGATTGACTGTTGTGAGCATTGTGTATTGGGAAAACAAGTTAGGGTAAAGTTTGGTACAATAATTCACCAAACCAAGGGAACGCTTGAATAAATGCATTCAGACGTTTGGGGGCTTGCAAAGGTAGCTTCTCTTGGAGGTAAATATTGGTTTGTTTCGTTTATTGATGATTACTCTTGTTGTATTTGGATTTATATTATGAAGAATAAATCTTAGATTTTGAACATTTTTATCGAGTGGAAAACTATGATAGAAAACCAAACAAGTCAGAAGATTCAAAGACTGAGAACGGATAATGAAGGAGAGTACACTTCTAACCCTCTCTGTGATATTTGCAAAGAGTATGGAATTGTGTGATATTTTACAGTGAGAGGTGCACCTTAATAGAATGGTGTGGTAGAGAGATTGAATCGCATCTTGCTGGATAAGGTGTATTGCATGTTATCCAATGCTGGATTGGGTAGACAATACTGTGCTGAAGCTATGATGTATGCATGCCATCTACACAACCGTTTTTCATCCGCGACACTTTAGGGTAAAATACTCATGTAGGTATAGTTGGGAAAACTTGTGAATGATTATGATTCCTTCCACATATTTGGTTGTCGTGCATATTATCATGTTAGGGAATCAAAGTTGGATCCTAGAGCCTAGAAAGCATTGTTCTTAGGCTTTAACACGTGTGTGAAAGATTATTGATTGTTGTATCTTGATTCAAATAAGGTGATACTCAGCCATGATGTCACTCTCAGTGAATAAGAGATGCTAAAATTGAAGGTAAATGTTCCAAATAGTAGTAATGGTACTTCGAAGACTGTTGATCAGTTTGAAAGTGAGGTTGGTAAAGATAGGGATAGTTCTGTAAATTTAAAGCTCCAGTTGTTAGTTCTCAGCAGCGACAAGAATCCATTGCAACGAGTATGTGAATATGGTTGCCTTTGTTTTGTTGGTTATTGATGACAATATCCCATCCACTTACAAAGAAACGATCCATGTTTCAGAAAGTGGTGAGTGGAAGAAAGTTATGGGCGAGGAGATGAATTCTTCTCATAATAAGAATTAGACTTGGGATTTGGTACCACTCCTGAATGGCAAGAAGGAAATAGGTTGCAAGTGGGTTTACACCAAAAAGGAAGGACCGATGAGCAAGGATAGCATTCGCTTCAAAGCTAGGTTCGTAGCCAAAGGCTACGCACAAACGGAAGGCATCAATTACAATGAGGTATTTTCTTTGGTTGTTGAGCATGCTTCCATTCGAATTTTGCTAGCTTTGGTAGCATAATATGATTTGAAATTGGCTTAATTGGATGTGAAAATGGCATTCCTATATGGTAATTTGGAAGAAGAGATATATATGTCTCATTTTGATGAGTTTAGGGTTGCTGGGAAGAAAATAATTGTTTGCAAATTGAAGAGGTCTCTTTATGGATTGAAACAGTTGCCTAGGCAGTGTAGTACAAGCATTTTGGTCACTTTATGCTTGATCGGAAGTACACAAGGAATCAGTTTGATCATTGTGTGTATTTTAAGAAGCTTGCAAATGGGTCCTTTATTTATTTTCTTTTATATGTAAATGATATGTTAGTG
>BRYE01000005.1:3095000-3097500 GCA_030159115.1 Actinidia arguta var. hypoleuca | reverse complement strand
GTGGAATTGGTGGATCCTGGGTGATGGTTTTGTGTTTATTTTCTTCTTTGTTTCTTTTCTGTTTTTCCTTTCTATTTTTTGCCTTTTAGTTCTTCCCTCTGCACGTGTATTGACTTAGCAAAAAAATTAGCAAGCTTGTTTTATGTGTCTGCCACAGAACTTGGATGGTTTCACAGGAATTTGATGGTTTTTGAGCAGTCCTCTCTATTGAGGGAGTTCAGCTGAACCATTGGCTGCCAGGATGGCACTTTTCTGGGCTGCTGAAAAATATTTGAATTCACTTATATTTGAAGGCGATGCTTCATTCCTCATAAAATCAATTTGGGGGATATTCGTACTCTCTTTCCACTATTCTATTACAACCCATCTCCGTTTTGTTAGATCTTTCCTAGACTCCCACAAACGATGGTCTGTTGCCTTCATTTCTAGGTATGCCAACTTTGTTGCTCATGCGATTACACGGGCCCCCTAAAGAATAGCTTCTCTGGATCTTTGATGGCATATGGACTCCGTCTCTCAGTCCTCTGTGTGGAACGGAAAGTGGAATAGCTGGATCCGGGGTGATGGTGTTATGTTTATTTTTTTCTTGCTTTCCTTTTCTGTTTTTTCTGTTCGTTTATTTTCTGTCTCTCAGTCCTCTGTTTTTCCTTTCTGTTTTTTCTTGCAAGCATGCACATATGTATCTTTATTGTTCTTATTTCTCAGTATTTCACATTTTTTTTATTCTTTTTCTTTCTACGTTTTGGTGTGTATTCATTGTGGTGTTTACACAATCCTCTTCCAGTGGAGGCGATACAATGCAGTGTTGCTCTTCACTCTTGTTGATTTTCCTACCACTTGCCAGGGATCAGCTTGAGGCCATATTTTTTTTGTCATGCATTTCCTTATATATACATCTACGATATATGGATGTATTCTTTCTTATATTTTAAGGGTTGAATCTGTTTGCGTTTCTAAATTATTAAATTCTGGTTAGATCAGGGTGTCTTGGGCAATAACCACCACTACATTTGGAATTTCAGACCACAGTTATAATCGTTGATAGGGATGTTCCCATTTCTTGTTTCTTTTCGGTTATCCAAGTCATGATGGTTTTGTACTACTCATAACTGCTTTGTGCTTTATTCCAAATTTGGATCCCTTTGCTTCAGCCTAACAAGCATTTGAAAATCGAGTATCAGTATCAAAAATAGAAGAGCAAGAAGGGAAAGAAGCGTCTCTACAGCTTGCAATTGGAGCAACTCCCAACTGCCAGCACCATCAATCGAATTAAAATGAGGTTTTCCTAGCTTATTTAGCAGCTAAGTTTTAAATCATTTACTGTAAATGTGTTACATTGATCTGCGTGTACAAAAACTTATTTGCGGAAGAACCTTTCAATAGGTTCCTTGACCACACACCTTTCTTGTTATGCTGCTTAATCTCTGATTTCATTTATTTTAGAAACCCCCCGTTTATTTTGTCTAGATTGTTCTTCAATTGGGGTTAATGAACACATCCTAATATGTATATTGATTGTTCTGCTAGCACTGCATATTGTTGATTTCTTTATAATTCTTTTCCTTTCTGCTGTTTGTTGCTATCTCATTGTGATTCTTTTAACACAATAGAATCCTCCTACTGAAGAGGCGCTACAATCTGGTAGTTTTTCTGGCTTTGTTGATTTTTCTGCCATGGATTACTACCCACAGCTTCAGGTTTGATTTGTATTTTTGTTATGTGCTACTATATATATATACTTTCTATTTTTGAAGTGTTGAATGTTCAATGTTCAACTGTATGTAACTTAAATTTTTAAATTCTGTTTAGCTTGATGCGGATAAGGCTCTCACACCATTGCATCTTGAATCAGAGAACACCGAGGTTATAACTGATGATGGTGCTGTTCCAATTTTGTGGGTCTTCTTGGTAAGATAAGTTGTGATGATTGTGAACAGGTATATATTTCAGAATTTGATAACTCATAACTTCATTATGCGTTATTCCATATTTTAATCAATTGATCTTGACAAGCATTTTAGAATCTATTATTAATATCAACTTACCTATTATTTGGTTGGGTAGATACTGAAGAACCTTGTCGAGATTGCTTTAGTGTCTATTCTAATCTTTAATAATATAGTAATATAATAAAAATGAAAATGAATTTTATATTGACTGTAGTAGCCATTTTTCAAAATTATTGTGATGAATATTAAGTCTTTTCTTTGTGTTGGAAATATTTTTTTTATATGTGTATTCAATATCTAGGAGAAAATATATAAGCTAACCCTCTAGCTAGTCGATAGTAAGCGAAAATCCAATCATGGTATTTCAATAAATTAAGCAAGCTTGCTCCCAATCTCCAGAAATGCATTCAAATTCTCAAATCTTGTATCAAATAAGCAATAACCAAAAGAAATAAACCAAAATTTACCTCCAAAACATATAGGATTTTTCCTCAAGGCTTGTACATACTAAACATCACTCAAAACGCCATCATGTAACTTGAATCATATTT
>BRYE01000005.1:3085000-3087500 GCA_030159115.1 Actinidia arguta var. hypoleuca | reverse complement strand
AAGATTCTTCAGCCAGGAAAAGATTTCAGTAGGTATCAAGAGCTTGTTTCTCAGTATTAATTGGAGAAGAGCTTTCAGGATTAGATTGAACAGCCAACTCAATTTGATCAACATGCTATTTGGCCTCAGTAGTCCTACCAGAATTATTGTTACAATGCTTTTTGTTGAGCTTCTTAAGTTGAACCTTAAGGGGTTTGAGCTTTGAGCTTTGAGCACAGCTGGAGTTAAAATAAGAATGCTTAGCCCAGGAATTGAAGAATTTAAAAGGCCTATGCCTTGAAGAGGGAGATTAGGCTTAAGTATGACAGCCTGCTATGATCAGAAATGCCAGGGGGGAAGAAATAGCCTCAGAGTCAGTGAAAGAATGCAACTAATCATTGTCAACTAAAACTCTGTCGATTTTTCTAAGAATAAACGACCATCTTCCTGTTTGTTAGTGCATCCTTTTTTAAGTCAGGCCAAAAAGTTCAAGCTTTTTAAGACCAGAAACAAAATCCTGAGATGCATCCTTATCAGCACCAATGCCCCCCAACTCAGATTCATGTTTGACTATGTTAAAATTCCCAGAAAAATCCAAGGCTCCTGATCACCAATAGAAGTAAACCTAGCAATGAACTCATTCCAAAGTGTATACATGTCATCTCTCTTATTAACACGATATATCAAAATTGCAGTGAACTGAATGCTAAGAAGCCTACGGGAAACTTTAATAGTAACAACCTGCATGGTGGAGCTGAGAACTTGGGATATTTTAAACATTTTCATTGCAAAGAACAATGATCCTGACCACATTACTAGCTCATGTATCCCAAAAGAATTCAAGGAAGAAAGGGGATAGCCTTTCAGATAGAAAAAATTAGAACACCTAACCTTTGTTTCGACAGGCCAAAGAGGTCAACCTTGTTTTCCAAAATGAATTTACTAACACTAAATTATTAGGAGGGGTGTTTGCTTAAGTATGTTATGTCAAAACCAGTTCCTCTTTGTTTCTTTGCAACTTAACAATGGAGTTCTTCTAAACAAAGCTTCTCTCTATTAGACAGCCATTGTGGATGGTTAGTACAAAGAAGACCTGCATATCCCCTAACTGATGCATATTTGTTACCTTTGTATTTCAGTTTCATTACCTTACATTTTTTGCATTTTTTGGCATTACAGGTTAGCATTCTATGTTGGTATCTTTAACGTGAGCTGTTCATGAAGAAATCCATGATGGAACCTGTTAGATTTGGCCCACATCACCTATCTTAGAGCTCAAACTTCGTATAAATAATGTAGAAGTTACTCCACATATTGCCAACTGATTTTTGGTTGGATGACTCAATCCTCTCTAACATGGTATCAAAGCTAGGTCATGGATGGCTCTCGCGTGGCTCAAGTCTCAGCCGGAATTTTATCTCGTCTCGTCTATCTCTCTTCGTTACCTCCACGGGCTATCTGGGCTGCACGTGTAGGGGGTGTTAGACGTGTCTCACATCGCCTATCTAAACAACTCAAACTTAGTATATATAATCTAGATGCTACTTTACCTATTGCCAATTGATTTTAGGTTGGACGCTCCCATTCCCTATAACAAAACCCTTAACTTACCAAAATAAAATTTAAAAATCCATGATGGAACCCTTTGCTGATATATGGTTGACCAGAGTCAGATCGTTACAAACTGCCTATTCCTGAAGGCAAATTGTGTCATAGGATATAATTGATAGTAATTTTACTTTATACAGAGTTGCAGACAATGGACATCTCTAAGATGGCTCTGGTAGATGCTTCCTTCATAGCTCCTTTTGAAGCTCATGACAGAATGATTACATCCATGCTCTTGTAGCCATGTGTGCTTTACAAAATTCTGTAAATTGACGGGCTTTTCTCCTGGTTCATTTCTCTGCACTTGGAATTCTTTTCGCTTATTTTGTTTGTTTGCTATGAATTTTTTTTTTCTTTAAAAAAAATGATTCTATTACCCGCTAAATGTATGGTCATAAATTTAGAAAGAAACTACAACACAGACGTTTATGGATCTTAAGATTGTCAATATTGTTTTAATAAGTAATGTTCCTCGCTGAGGATGAAAGCTGAAATAAGGCTATCTACATAGAGTACCCATTATGAGAGAGAAACTTAAGGAACATAACTTATCCAAAAAAACTTTTACGGAACACAAGGTGTCCATTAATTGTTAACTATTTATGTTTATTTTTTTGTTCAGATAATGAGTAATAAATAAAGATGGCTCATCATATTGGTTAGAAGCACTTCTCTGGACCAGATTCTCCATTGCAATCACTTGAATATTCATACCTAAAGGTACGCTTTAGTTTTTCTGCTGCTTATAGGTGCATATTGATTCCTGATAATATATCAGGTTATATTATAAAGAATATGGTGCATTACTAATCTCGGGCGGTGAATTCATCATAATTCAACAGATGGGTTAGTTGGATACTCAACAGATGGGTGAGTTGAAGTGATTTCTACAAATCAAGATAATATTTGTTCA
>BRYE01000005.1:3057500-3060000 GCA_030159115.1 Actinidia arguta var. hypoleuca | reverse complement strand
GTAATATTAAAAAAAGTATAAATTCTCCCCACCCCTCTTTTTTTCTTAAAACCTTTCTTATATGTCAGTAGAATTAGGTGAGTTTTTTTTTTAAAGAAAATTTTTGTTTGGTAAATTACACTAACCTCCCCATATTTTGCAATCTAATACTTATGCGGCCAACATATAGATACTTCATGTGTAATTTGTAAAGGCATATATCTGCATATACACGTAGCCACATATACTAACATATACACGGTGTTTTGTTGTTATGGGGATTAATTTCCTTCTCCACCAATATAGATATATAAATTATACATTTAAAAAGTAGTCAAATTAACACGTGCTTTTACAATTAAGGCTCCATTTGGGGTAAGATTTTTTAGCTGATTTGATTTTCGAATTTTTTTATCTTTAGTGAATTTTTTTTATCATTCAATCAAAATTTTATATTTTTTGGATTTTTCTTGGGATAGAAATGATTTTTTTCGTCTTTAGTGAAAAAAATTTCAAATCTGTTAAAAAAATTATATTTTCGGACTCATCTCGTCAAGAAATGAAAAAGTATAAAATTTTGATCAAACGTTGAAAAAACTTCACTAAAGACGAAAAAGCTCAAAAATTAAAGAAAATAAAAAATTCATAAAAAAAATATTACTCCAAATAGGCCAAAGTGATTAATTAATACAAAACCAGACTGAAAGCATTAATACTTATACTCTTGATCAAAACTAGCCTTTTGGTTGGCATTAGTAATATACTTAAAATTGTTTTGATTAAAGTTTTCTTTCGTTAATGACTTGTCATTTAACTACTGTTCTTATTTTATCATTTAGAAAATATTAATTGATGCTAAATCAAGAGATTAGTTACATTTCTAGAAAACTCATTGAAGTTTAGTGCACTGGCCTACCTTATCAGAAACAGTTTGTTGATAAAATAAGATTTTGTTGTCTTTTACCTATTTGCCCCAGCTGTTAAGTGTTGATGTGTCATCAAAATTTTGTCTAACCATGAACCTTCCAACACTAGAACATTCCCTTCACAACCACTACCATTATCATTGGATTTTTTTACTCGATAAATTAAATAAATTTTATCTTTAGTATAGCTTTTGAACAAATTTTTTATATTTTTTAAAATTTTCTCGTTAAGAGGAACCTAAAATGTATAAAATTATAATTAAACTATAAAAAAAATTAAAAACTAAAATAGGTTAAGTGTTGAGAATATGAATGGTGAGGATTGAAGATGATGTGGCAGCACATAATTTAATGTTATAAATAGGGGAAAGTGGGGCAGTTTTGTCTATTTACCTATGAATGATAAGGGTATTCATGTCTATGCATCTTGAATGAGGGCAAAATAGGAATTTAAGTAAAGTAAACTTGCTAATTTCAGCAATATCCGTTAGTCAATGGATGGTCAACTAACAAAAGGGGAACTCGATATTACGAACTGAACTACAAGGGCAGTGCAATTCTAGAAAAAATAAGAGAAATCAATGTATTTGTCGGATACCCAAAACATAATCCTTCCTTTCAAAAAAAAAAAAACTCTACTAACAGATAAGAAAGATTTTAAGAAAAAAAAAAAAAAATGGGGTGGGGAGAATTTATGTTGTTGTTTTTTTAATATTACATTTCGAAATTTTTTGAGAGAATTACATTAAAAATTTCACAGTGTAATCATAGAACAAATTAAATCCTATAATTTCATAGTAATAGTAACAGTAGTAACAAAAGTGGTGTGAGGGTGTTAGTGTTAGTGGAGGTAGGCCTCACAGTGGTCATATTGATTAGTTACAAATTAAGTTAGAATTAAGTAATAATATTACTACGTAATTTTTTTTTAACCTTTACACTAGGTTGTTAAGAGGCACTTAATTTTTCAAGTGATATACAAAATGATTATCAAATGAATGCAATTCATTTTTACTTAATACATTCAGCATTAAGTGCTTAATTGAGTTATCAAACAACTCCTAAATCATACACATGAAATATAACGATCCATTCAATTTCTCTCTCTATCACAATGGGCCATGAATAACATACTAAAATTTCATCTCGATCAGACTTCATATCACCATTGATTTTACATCATATCTCTTATAATCATAAGTGACCATACAATATAATATCTCTCCTCTCCCAACTCTCTCCCTCCCTCTCTCTCCGTGCCTCTCTATCTCTCTGCTACTCTCCCTTTAATTGACTTTTATTTGTAAGAAATGAGACAAAATGGATGGCTTGGGACCTTGGGTGACTCATGGGGTGAGTCATCATGTGTAATTATCGTATGATGAGTCACCACATAAGTTGTCACCGTGAGCCAATCCATGACTCATAGTTTGACACGTGTTCCCAAAATAAAATATGTGTTCAATTTTTTATTTTATTTTGTCAAAAATTCTATTTGGGCCAAAATTCTATTATCATAATTTTTTTTAAAAATTATCAAAATATTAAATGTAAAACACCTCGTAACATTTACTATAGTAATGATATTAAAAATA
>BRYE01000005.1:2985000-2990000 GCA_030159115.1 Actinidia arguta var. hypoleuca | reverse complement strand
AGCTCCTTTCAGTCTTTGCTGGCTCCGTCTCTGACAACGACATTATCACGTTGAGATATCATTCATTGTTGTGATAAAAGTAAAAATAATTAAATTAGAAATAATTATACTAGGGTTCTTGACAGAGAATTTAGTCTTATTTAAATTTTGGGTGAATTATATTGACATTTCATGAGGTTTACCTTTACTACACAAAATATCCCTGACTTTTCAAAAATTACAATGACCTCCCCTGAGATTTGAGAGAATATCCTCTCACTCCTCACACCCTTATCTCCTTACAAAAATGACCAAAATACCCCTCTCTCTCTCTCTCTCTCTCTCCCCCTCTCATTTTTTTGAGTTTTTTGTATTTATTTCATTTTTAGTTTTTTTATTTTGTTTATTTTATTTTATTATTCTTTTCTATTATTTAAAAAATAAAAGGGTATTAAAAGAAAAAAAAAAGTAACAAAAAATGAATCCCCTTTTATTAATGAATCCCGTTTTAATAAAAAATAAATTCTCTTTTTTTATTTTTTTATTTTAATACTCTTTTCTTTTTTACTTTTTATTATTATTTTTTCTTTTAATACTCTTTGATTGATTTTTTATAATTTTTTTCTTTAATACCCTTTGATCCTTTCAGAAGATTAAAAGCATGAAATTTTTTCAAATAATAAAAAAAAAAGGTTTACTGAAGACAAAAATAAAAATAAAAATACCATGATGTTAAAAAAAATAAAAATAAAAAAATAAAAAGGTAATAAAAAAAATAACAAAAAGGGAATTCATTTTTTTTAAAAGGGATTCATTTTTTTGTTACTTTTTCTTATTTTTTTAATACTCTTTTATTTTTTAAATAATAAAAAATAATAATAGAAAAAAACTAAATAAAAAAAAAACTAGAAAAAAACTAAATAAAAAAAAAACTAAAAAACTAAAACTAAAATAAATACAAAAAACTCAAAAAAAATGAGAAAGAGTGGGGAGAGAGAGAGAGAGAGAGTGGGGGGTATTTTGGTCATTTTCATAAGGAGACAAGGGTGTTGGGAGTAGGAGGATATTCTCTCAAACCTCAGGAAAGGTTATTGTAATTTCTAGAACATTAGAAATATTTTGTGTATTAAAGGAAAATCTCAGATGAGTTCAGTGTAATTTATCCTTAAATTTTTTGTGCTTGAGTTTTATTTTTAAAAGTCTTAATTTTATGTTTTTTTATCTTTATCTAAAGAAAAAAATTAATTGACGATAAAAGAAGATGATGTTGACGCCGGCACCAATATCGACGATGCGACACCATTACCGGTGTCGGTGAGGTTGATGACTGCGACGAGATGATAAGTTAGTTGCGCTGAGTGCCGTAAAAAACCCGATAGTAAAAGGATGACCGAGAGAAAATGAGTTGTTAGAGGAAGAGAAGGTGGAGAGTGGAGAGTGGAGAGTGACCGACGAATGACAATTGTATTAATTACTTTTGAGCCCACCATGGAAGTTGGTGCTTCCTACCTAAAAAGTGGACGTTGATATGGAACTTGCGTCTATCCTGTTTTTAGTTGGAGACTAAATTGACGCATATACCCCCATCCTTTCTACTCCACTCTAGAGAGAGAAGGGGACAATTGACAATTCAACCTGACCCTTGTTCTTGTCTCACTCTCATCCCTTGTCCAGGAGGTTCTATCATCTTTGCAAGTTTTGGACCCGGTATTACAATTATTATTCAGCTGATGTCATGGATGAATAATTAATTTTACTAACAGACGATTGACATCAGGAGTGCTTTGTGTATTAATCCGTAACTTCAGGAGTGATTAGTGTAAAATAAAATAAATCTATTATAAATTTCGAATATCAGGGGAGGTCAACATATTTCACCCTTAATAATCCGATCAAAATCGTCTAATTCTATAGTTCTCATTTAAAAGATCATTCTTTACAAAAATCAAATTATTTGTATATCGATAGCTACATGATTAAAACGCAACTCTATTGAAAAATATTGTTTGAAATATAAAATTTGAGTATAAACTCCGTTTATGTAGCTATCGATATTTGATTAACTTGTTCATTTATGAATTCTCTAATCAATGAGCTCTACAATCTAAATAGTTCAAAATATACTATTGAATCCTAAGTAGGATCTCTCTCTAGCTCGTGCTTTAGTTTTTCATTGTAATGGTTTACTTTACCTCCCGTAAGCTTTTAACCCACAAATTTTTTTTTTTTCTGTATTACCACAGTTAGTGTCGGTACATATTTATCGCAAATGCTAACCGACGCCCCAAGGACGTAATAATGACAACTCTTTTTACTGCATATCATGCCAGGTCAAGTCGGGCTAATTAGAGTCAAAAAAATGACCCTAGTACTACTACAAGTTTGAAGTTATAACTCTATGTTATCCAAAAAATAAAATATTTAAATATTTATTTTTTTCAATTTATTTAAAATGTTTTTGTATTGTAGATAATAATAGAAGTTTTGAAAAACAATGAACTCGAATTTTAGAAAGAAAGAAAAAAAAAGAGAGATTATAAGTTGGGAAGAGAAATTCAAACAAACCTGTCAATGCCCCTATTAAAGATGCTCACTAGGAAAGCAAGCATATTTTTGAGTATTGCAAGGGTTTAGTTGTACGCAAATTACTTTGAAAAAATATTGTAAGATCTATTTTAGCTGTTAATTTTTTAAACCTTAATTGTATTAGTATTTTTATTTTTATTTTGTTTTTTTATAATATAATCTTTTTTACTATTTTTTATTCTGTCTTACAAGCTTTTTTTTTCAATTGTCATATTTTTGAAACAGTCACATTTTTCAATGATGATATTTTTTAAAGGGTATATTTTTAAAATGACCATATTATTCTAATGGTATTATTTTTTATGAAGAATAATTTTACAAATATCATATGGTTTTATTTTTATCTGACCTCATAAAATATGATAACGTGGTTGCTAATTGAACGATATATAGATGGTAGGATCAAGTGCAGAGAGTTAATTGATACAATTAGAACATAAATTACAAATATATATTTTAATAAAAGTTTAGAGTACAAAATATAATTTATCAAAAAAAAATAATATGTGGATATTTTTAATAGACACGGTAACAAAACTAAATGTGTAGACTATTTTAACTATTCGGATGTAGACCATTTAGAAGATTTTGCTAATTAAAGTAACAAAAAAAAATTTGTGTGTGAATTTGATGTGGATGCCCTACCGAACTAGTAGACGTTAAAACAATACCAGCATAATCAGGGCATCGACCACCAAGAACTAATTTGGTAGACCTCAAAAAGGTAGATGGTCCCATTTGCATAGCATGGGGTATTGTTGATTATTCTACAGCCTAAATTTGGCAGTACCTGAATTTGTAACCTTAGTAAATCCTAAACCCGGGTTTGGCACTAGTGATACCACCAAGGGGCTCAACTTTTGGTGTAAGATTCGATCATCGTATGTGCTATCAATTATTGTGTGAGGTCAGTTTATACGGAAGTGTGCTCTGATTTTAAATTAATTCTCAGCTTATGAATGATGAAGTTGATCTCCCGAATGAATCGATTTAGTCGACAGAATATTGAGTTAGCAAAAAAAAACAAAAAAAAAATTAATAAATCTTGTGTCGCTAGTGAGAAAATATCGAATATGGGGAAAATTTGAAAATTTCCCTAAATCATTGGTCCAATATTCCATAACTATCTCAACTTTTTACAAATTTTAGTTGAACATCTGACTTTTCGCAACTTCAATTAGGTCTATGGTCCCTACGTTAATATGGAGACAAAATTTTCATTCTTGGCGCTTACCTTGCAAAACCCCTAACATTTTGGAGGGAGAATCCCCTAAAAGCCCACCAAAACGTCTTACGCAATTTTTGGCGAAGGCTGTCATTTGTTGTCTTATTGATGAATGATGTGAAAGATCAAGTAAGTATTCAATTGAAAATTTTAAAAGTTCAAGTGTCTATAAAGAACTTAGGTCCATAGTTCAAGGGATTTTGTATTATTTACACTTGAACCATTGTGAGCATCTAGCCACGTAGATGTTACTTGGGGCACTTTCTACCCCACAGGCAGAGGCTTCCATGTGATGAGAAAGCGTGCTGTCCCATACATCATGGTTATGTAATATAGAAATGATGATCCCCACTCAAGAGTCCCCCACATAGATAACAATATTTTTGGCTTAAACAAGAGGGAATATTGTAATATATTAATATTCTAATTTTATCTTAGAATTAATAATTGTTTGTGTCTACGAATACTATGCAAAAGAAAAAAGATCAATTCTTAAATGTACTCGTTAAAATTTTATAATCTAAAAACAGATAATATATAAACGTTAGATAAGAGATATATTGATACAAAATAGAGAACAAATTAAAAATATAATGATTTAAAAAAAGTGTTGCTATCACAATCTATGTGGGTCTTACACATTTGAGAAAAATGAAGTGATATTTTTTTGAAAAAAAAAATAATTTCACATAAAATTCCAACCATTGGATTAATTCAAATGAATAATAATTGTAGATAGCGGGAGATAGATTTGAGATTCAAAATGAGTTGTGCTTTATAGTATAAATTGATATGAGTTTCACTTTCAACCTAGGTAGATATTTTGAACTATTCATCAATTTGATCGGATATCAGTAATTATGTAAATTGGATTATTTTTTTACTTAGTTATAAGCACAATTTTCATAATAAATCGTCCATTTTTTAAAACAAATATAATTTTATCATGCCATTATTAATATTCAATTAATCTGATCATTGTGCACGAATAATCTTCTAAGTGTAATTTGTAAATTGACCCGTTCGTATCAACAAAAATGATCTATGATGAGCCAATAACATGTTAACTTTATGATGAAGTTAAATTGATGAATTTTAGAGAAGTCATATCCAAATTTTAACTACACGATTTTTAAGCCTCATTTCAATGGCTATTTTAGTCACACTTTTGTGGGGTTTCACCGTTTTCATTATCTGGTGCTTGATTTCA
>BRYE01000005.1:2957500-2967500 GCA_030159115.1 Actinidia arguta var. hypoleuca | reverse complement strand
AGTGAGAGAATAGGCAAGGCCATAGATGTGATTTACTTGTCTGCAGATATGGGAATATTATTGTAAGGGGACAAATTAAACAACGACGTAATTTGGTCTTGCTAGGGCAGGGACCTCCGCCGAGCTATCGCTAAGAAGTAAGCTCGA
Source organism: Actinidia arguta var. hypoleuca (assembly GCA_030159115.1). Taxonomy (NCBI): domain Eukaryota; kingdom Viridiplantae; phylum Streptophyta; class Magnoliopsida; order Ericales; family Actinidiaceae; genus Actinidia; species Actinidia arguta. The sequence continues at coordinate 2,967,353 of BRYE01000005.1, read as the reverse complement.
TGATCCCTTGCGCCGGAGCACGGTGGAGACACCATTGGGCACTGACCTTGCTAGGTCGGAGGCCTACGTCAAACCCTTGCTACAAAGCTAGCTCGTAGGTCCTTTGCGCTGGAGCTTGAAGTAGTCATTACTGAAGATGTACCATCCGAGCCAAGACTTTCGTTACATTCGAGGTGCCGCAACTCAGCGAGCGCGGAACAATAACTGCATTGGAAGCTTGGGCGAGGGACAACGACCGGCAGTATTCCGAATGGATGTTAGGGGACAGAAGGTGACTTGCACGTCAGAGTTTCTTCTAACAACCCCCACGCTCGGATGGAGATGCTGGCAGTTGATCATGGGCTACTAGCCATGCCGTAGGGGCATGGCTGGGTCAGCCGCATATTCACTTACACAGCAGTCAGCATGTACAAGCACGCGCTGAGCTCCAACCTATCGAGTGACCAAATAGCGAGCTCGTCGAGCCATGCGCTGAGCTAAGGAATAAAAGAGAACATTGTTGTTCTTATTGAGGTAGGTGCAACCTTGCTATCAAACCAACATACTCTTTCTCTATCTAAGATTCTAGACGTATAACTTGACAGTTGGAGAGTTGTTTCCTGAAAATAGCTCTGACAGCCGATCTTATTGTTCTCGTGGTTGCAGTCCAGACATTGCTGGTTAATCGGACGAAGGGTTAGAGCTACCTACGCAAGTGTAGAACCACCGCAGGTGTATATTCTTAATTTTCTCTCTCCTCATCACATAACAACAACCCCATAACTAGCGTTGTCTATGGAAAATAAAATATAAACATTCGCAAAGCCGTTATTGATGGTATTGCAAGGTAGCAATCGTTCCGACAGTTGTGATACTCGAAGGGAGACCCCTCATGCACCCAAAACTCTTAGGTACAGAGGGGGTAAACTACTGAAGGACGCTTAGAAGGTGATGAAGGCCACCTCTGGGCAGAACCCAAGTCGGTTGCTCCATGGAGGGACAAACAACCGAGATATCACTATTGAGCACCTACAAAGGCAACTAGAAGAGTTGACACAAATTATGATTGATAGCAGGCTGATGAGGCCAGCCAAAACTGCTGCACCAGGGTAGATGAAGGATCGAAATAAGGAACCGACCCTACCTCTTTGGGAAGGTTGGGACAAAAAGCGAAATAAAACTCACGTGAGCATCGACAGCCAAACTAATAGCAAGAGGTGGTGACGAGCAAGTAGAGGAGGTTAATCGAGCGATCCAAATCTGGAGTGGATCTTCGCAACACGCTCAACGCAAAATGAAGCCAAGAAGGAGATTTGTGTGCCAAACTCAACGGACGCAAGGCAATGGCCATAAACAAGGTTGTCCCAGTGGGTTTAGTGATTTGCAGGCCCGTAGTGAACAAAGGGAGGCCACCCTGAGATACCAAACTCCGTTCTCTCAAGAAATTGAGGGATTGGACCCACCAGAAAAGTTTAAACCACCGAGATTCACCTTGTACGGTGGAAAATCAGACCCGAGATCCCACATGAGCCATGTCAGGCAGCTGATGACCCTCTTGAACCATATGGATGCTCTAATGTGCCAGGTGTTCCCGTCAAGCCTGGGGGACCTTGGACTGAAATGGTTCGATAAATTACTTACAAGGTCGATCAAGAAATTTCACCAGCCGACCCAGTCATATGTAGCTCAGTTCGTGATTAGCACGAAGACACCAAAAGGCGTAAGTTCTCTTTTGATTCTAAGAAAAAGGCAAAAATGGAATGATTAGTACTACAACAAGTAGTACTAGGAGACTTACAATGAGATCGAGGAGTGCTCAGAGAAGTTGACGGTGGCAAGCTATAAGCTTGGGCTGACTCCTAACGAGAGGCTCTGTGAAAACTTAACACTCAACCTTCCAACTGACCTCCGAGACCTCATGTCCCGGGTTGAGATGTTCACTCGGTTGGAGGACGATGTTAAGAAGGCGAAGAAAGCTATAAGGATAACTACCAAGGGAAAAGGCCCACACAAGAAGTAGAAGGAAGGCTTGGTTGACTATCAGAGTCGGGTGAGGCAGGGGATCAACGTGATTTTCAAATAACCAATTCATAAGCTCCTCGCTCATATCCGAGATAAGCCCTATTTCAAGAAATCCGAACCCATGGGAGGAGATCCCAAGAGGCGTAACCAAAAGTGGAGGTGCTCTTTCCATAAAGAAAGAGGACACAGAACGGATAACTACCGGGCACTTAAGACCTTCTTGGATTAGCTGGTTCGAGACGGACTCCTGAAGGAGTTCATTGACGAAGACAAGACTCGAGCGGAGAAGGCTGAAGCTAGACTCAACTCCAGGTTTGATCGAGGTAACGACGAGACAAAACAGACTGCAAACGAAGAAGATGATCTACCCCTGGGTACTATTCACATGATCGGGGATCCACATCACCAAAATCTTGAAAATAGGATTTGGGGAGAGATCCGAATGATAAAACAAATGTACGAGGTTCTCTTGGTCCATTCGCCGGCTAAGAAGCCAAGAACAGTGGCGACGAAACCACAGAGCATAACGTTCACCAAGGCCGATTTGGAGAGGGTGCAACACCCCTATTCTGACCCCTTGGTCATCCAACTCAAAATGAACAACTATGACGTGAGGAGGATCTTGGTAGATACAGGTAGTTTGGTTGAGTTGATGTACTATGACTTTTTTAAATAGCTTAAGCTCACTCAATTAAACTTAAATCCGGCTTAAGCTCCCCTAGTAGGATTCAACACTCAATCTCACTGGCCCTTAGAAACAGTGACCTTAAAGGTCCGAGTAGGTTCCCAAGAGTTGGTGATAGAGTTCGTTGTAGTAGACATTCCTTCCCCATATAATGCAATTGTTGGCTGAGATTGACTGCACAGGATGAAAGGGGTGGCCTCCACGCTTCATCAAGCGAGGAGACCCTTTATGGAGACCAAATAATGGCCAAACAATGCTATCTTGCTACGGTCTCCACTAAGGCGGCCATGATCAAAACAGAGTTGATCGAAGCAAAGCAAGAGGTCATGGAGGATGTCAGAAGGACCCCGGGCTAAAGTCGTGGAAGACCTGATATCCTACGAGCTAGATGAGCCAAACTCAGATCATTCCTTTCTCATGGGAGCGAACCTGGAGGAATGAGAGAGAACCGAGCTTATCTAACTCCTTAGAGCTAATATTGAGGTCTTCGCATGGACACCTTATGAGATGCCTGGGATAGACTCGAACTTCATCAAACACGAATTAAACATTCTACCGGATGCCCGACTGGTCAAACAAAGAGGAAGGAGATCCACAACCGAGCACGTGGATGTAGTGATCGAGGAAGTGGAGAAACTGAAGGAGGCTAGTGCAATAAAGAAGGTTATTTACCCGAGCTGGTTATCCAACACAGTCGTGATAAGAAAAAGATAGTCAAATGGAGGGTGTGCATCGATTTCACAAGTCTCAATCGAGCTTGCTCGAAAGGCTACTTCCCATTATCAAAGATCAATCAACTGATGGACTCTACCTTGGGATATGCCCGAATGAGCTTTTTAGATGCATACCTAGGTTACCACTAGATTGACATGCACAAGCTCAATCAGGAGAAAATTGCATTCATCACCCCCTGAGGCATATTCTGTTACAAGGTCATGTCCTTTGGTCTAAAGAATGCTGAGGCCACATATCAAAGGATGATCACGAAAATGTTTGAGCCAATCCTGGGCAAAATCATGGACACATATATCGACAATATAGTGGTCAAAAGCAAGGAGAAGTCAGACCACATCAGGGACTTGACCGAAGTGTTCGCGATACTCAAAACACATAAACTAAGACATAACAAAGTGTGCCTTCGGGGTGAGCTCAGGAAAGTTCTTAGGACATTTGGTGATAAGGTGAGGGATCAAAGCAAACACAAAATAAATCACAGCGATCAACAACCTCGTCAGCCCAAGCACTACGAAGGAGGTTCAGAAGCTAACTGGGATGGCAGTGGCACTGAACAGATTCATTAGCAAGTTTTCAGATAAATGCCGTCCATTCTTTAAATTCTTCCATAAAAATGTAAAGTTTTTATGGATGAGGAATGCGAACTCGCACTCCAACAGTTCAAAAAAAACTTAACCGAACCACCGCTTCTTTCCACTGTAGATGAGGGAGAACTGTTCTACATCTACCTTGTTGTCTTTGAACACGCCGTTGGCTTGATGCTATTGAGGGAGGTAGATGGAGAACAACGCCTGATCTACTTTGTTAGTAAGACATTTACGGATTGTCAAATAAGGTACTTCCCATTGGAGAAGCTTGTACTGAGCTTAAGCTTGACCTCGCAGAAACTCATGCACTATTTTCAAGCACATTTCATCGCTGTATATACTGAGTTTTTGCTTAAAAACATTTTGTCAAAAGTATACGTGTTTGGTTGATTTTCAAAATAGGTCGTCGAGCTCGAACAATCTAACATAAAGTTCTTGCCTAAAGTAGTTATAAAATGACAGGTCCTAGCCGATTTTGTGGTAGAGTTTTCACCCCGTGTTATGAGCACAGAGCAACCGTGTTGTGAGCACAGAGCAAGGGTCCCTTGTGTCTGCACACAGTAGGGGGAACGCACGACAATGTGACGTTCCTCAGCACTAAGGGGTCTAGAGGTTATCCAAGAACCACCCTGCTGTTGGTGAGATGACTGAGGGTCCATAGGTTATTGCAGAACTACCTCAGATTGCAGAACCACCTCAGATCAATTCCATTTAAGCTTGGAAAATGTTCATCGACAGAGATAAAAATAGTCTGGGGGCAGGGCAGGAATAGTTTTGAAAAGCCCGAAGGAAGCAATCTTTGAGCAGTGTCTCATACTGAATTTTTCAGCGACAAACAACGAACCGAGTACGTAGCCTTCATTACGGGACTCAGGTCCACCAATAAGCTAAAGGCTCTCGAGCTCCACATATTCAGTGACTCAAAGCCAGTAGTCAACCAAGTCACGAAAAAGTACGAAGCTCGGGAAGCCAAGATGGCGAAGTACTTGGCAGGGGTGAAGAGCCTCCTCATTGAATTCAGAGCAATAAAGATTGAACAAGTAGGGAAGGATCTAAATTCACATGCAGATGCACTGGTAGGCTTGGCGTTGGTCTTTGAAGGTGAATCAGGTCGAACCATTGCAGTAAGTCGAGTTGATCTCGGTGCCCAATCTTGAAATACAATAGGAATCTGTCCTAGTCAATACTGAACTGGGACCGAGCCGGATGGACCCAATCGTGAACTTCATGCAACATGACAAGCTGCCAGAAGACAAAAAAGAAGCGCATAAAATTCAGGTGAAAGCAGCACATTTATGGATCTCACCCTCTAGGGACTTATACAAAAGATTTTATCTGAGACCGTACTTGTTGTGCGTTCACCCTAGTTTAGTTGAAGATGTGCTCTTCAAAATTCAAGAAGGGATGTGCGCATTACACTCAGGGGAGAGATCATTGGTCCACGAGCCCTCACGCAAGGATATTGGTGGCCTTACATGCAAAAAGATGCCAAAGTGGGGGTCTTGCCTCGAGCTCCGAGGAATAAAAGTTTTTTATTAGTGATAACTAATTACTTCATGAAATGGGTGAAGGCTAAACTACTGGCCCAAATCAGGGAGATGAACGTGATCAGATTTATCTAAAAAAATATTTTGTCCAGGTTTAGCATCCCTAGAGCATTCATATCAGACAATGGAACCCAGTTCATAGGCAAAAAAGTTAAAGACTTGTTGGAGCATCTGAAGATTGAGTTTTACAACTCGACGCCGAGCTACCCGCAATGCAAAGGTCAAGCCAAGGCCACCAACAAGACAATCATGAATGGGATCAAGAAGAGTATTGAAAATGGGTGGACGAGCTCCCAAACGCTTTGTAGGCCTATCGGACTACACGCAAAAAGTAACGAATGAAACACCTTACTCTTTGGCTTTTGGATTTGAAGTTGTAATCCCACTGGAGGTCGGTTTGCCCACAATACGGACTGAGACTTATGACGTAAGTCACAACAATGAAGTCTTGGCTCTGGACCTTGACCTCGCCGATGAAAGGAGAGAGAACGCACTCATACGGATAGCTGACTACTAGAAGCAGTTAGCCAAAATATACAATCAGAAAGTCCAACATAGAGAATTTTCAGTTGGGGACCTCGTCTTGAGGAAGGTTGTTGGAAATACCAAATACCCCACAAATGAGTAGCTTGGATCATACTGAGAAGGGCCATACAAGATAGTCAAGCTAGCCGGCAAGGGCGTTTACTACCTCAAAGACTTAGAAGGCAAACAAGTCCCAAGACCTTGGAATTTCAATAACTTGAAAAAGTATTACCTTTGAAATATAACTTTCTCTGCCGAGTTAAAGTTCATATCAATACACTTGCTCATAATTTTTTTATTTATTGGAATGCAAAATTTGGCTAAATATACTTTGAAAATTTTAGGAAATAATTAGCCAAGCTTCAAGCGAGTTCTGAGCTCTATCTTTTGAAAATTTTATATAAAGTATACTTAGAAAAATTTACGAATGGGGAAAAGTTAGCCGAGCTCCAAGCGAGTTCTGAGTTCTGTCCAAAAATTTGCCTAAATATACTTGGAATTTTTTTTTGGAAGAGTTAGTTGAGCTCTGTCTCTTAAATTTTTTTATAGAAAGTATACTTAAAAAAATTTATGAATGGGGAAGAGTTAGATGAGCTCCAAGTAAGTTCTGAGCTTTGTCAAAAAATTTGCCTAAATATACTTGAAAAATTTTTAGGAAAGAGTTAGCCGAGCTACAAACAGTTTTGAGCTCTATCTTTTTGAAAATTTTATAGAAAGTATACTTAGAAAAGTTTCATAATAGAGGAAGAAAAAATTGAGGTCAAGTAAAACTCCGAGTTCCATTCTATAATCCAAACAACATATAGAGGCTTAAAATGGCTAATAATGAAGAAGAACACAAACAAGATGCAAAAAGACAATTTTATTTATACAAAATCGTTCGATTACAAGGCTAGTGCCCATTCATTACATAAATCAGTTCAATCATTACATCAACTACAAGACCTCAGTTCGGTCAATACAAAGGACCACTACGAAATTTACTCTACGAGGGCAGCCGAGCTCCAAAAAGACAACCAATCTAGGCTGGAGGATCTACGGGAGGCTCCAGTCCAGAGGATCTTCATGGAGTACAACATGAGGAACATACATGATCCAAAAGTTTTTCTTTTCGAGATCACACCCAGTCAATTACAAAACTATTTGAGCCAACTGCCCATAAGCGATGGTAAACTTTATATTACCACGGGCCCGCCGAACTCAGGAATAACTTCCTCTCTTCAACCTCCGTCACAAGAAAAACCCGTGGAAGAGTTTATCGAATTCGTGGAAAGGAAGATGAGCTGCTTGTTATAGACCTTTTGGAAATAAAAGGTCCACATTATAGATCTTTTGGGAACAAAAGTGGACGCAAACCAGGACCATTTCAGTAGAAGAAGGCCTTGGGGACCTAAATTTGAAGACAATCGACTCTGATTCTAGAGAGAGAAAATTAAAGGGATTGGAAGAATGTGGATGTAGAAATGAAGTCAGGATCTGCTCTATTTATAATGACGAAAGGAAGTCAAACGGATCGTCATTAATGGGGAGGCTATCAATCTACCATTTAAGACGGAAGACATGTGGAGAGGCGTGGTGTGAACTTGGATGCGACGTTCCATGCACCAACCGGCATCAACTGACTTATAGAAGAAGGGCATGTGGCGTATCCTATACACATCGCGTATCCCATTAGTCATATGTCCCGCCTTTAAGGCAGGAAGCATAATCGCCATCGAGGGCGCGTGATAGGAAGACTCGTCACCACTTTGGGCACGCAAAATAGTGGAGCCTGAACTTGGACATGAGTTTTTGCGCATTGATCGTCGTTAACCATTTCACACTAAACAAGCACATGACACCTTACATCTTTGCCACATGTCCAATTGAGGTGCAATTGATCGCATTTGGGAGAAATCTGATGGGGAGTTAGTAGAGCTCTAAGCTAGCTCTAAACTTGATCTCGAGTAATTTTCCTTTGTGTACTTGGAAAAAAAATTTGGGGAAAGATTAGCCGAGCTGCAAGAGCTCTGAATCTTGTCCCACAAGTTTTGCCAAAGAACACACTACCAGAGACATGATGGGAAGTTAGCCGAGCTCCGAGCGAGCTTTGAACTTAGTCCTGAGAAGTTTTTTCTTTGTGTTCTTGGCAAAATTTCACGAAGGGGGTTAGCCGAGCACAATGAGAGCTCTAAGCCCTGACCCATAAGTTTTGTCAAGGTACACTCTGCCAAAAGACATAATGGGAAGTTAGCCGAACTTCGAGCGAGTTCAGAACTTAATCCCGAGATATTTTTCCTTTGTGTTCTTGGCAAAAGTTCATGGAGGGGTTATCCGAGCTTAATGAGAGCTCCGAGCCCTAATCCACAAGTTTTGTCAAGGTACACTCTGCTAGAGGCATGATTGGAAGTTAGCTGAGCTTTGAGCGAGCTCTAAACTTAGTCCCGAGAATTTTTTCCTTTGTGTTCTTGGCTGAAGTTTATGGAGGGGTTAGTCGAGCTCAATGCCATCTCTGAGCCCTGACCCGCAAGTTTTGTTAAGGAACACTCTGCCGGAGAACATTTTGCTAGAGAAGAAAAGTCAAAATGCGAAAAAGACAAATCTCATGCATAAGAGCTAAAAACCAAAATGAAGTTGTATTGTGAAGCTTGGAAATAAATAAGTCTTTACAAAGAGAATAACAAAAATGTAAGTACGATTCAGGGTTCGGGTGAGAGATCTAGGGCATCATCTTTACCAGCTCCTTCTACAGCTGTTTGCCCTGCCTCATCCGCAAGTTGGGCAACCTCGTCAAATGGACCCATGACATCATCTATAACCTCGCCCGCGAGTTAGGCAGCTTCGTCGGAAAAAGCCATAACATCATCTGTAGCCTCATCCTCTTTCACCTGGTTAATGTACTCTTTCTCATCAAAGCCAAGCAGAACGATAATCGAATAAGGCGCAAGAGGCTCGGGGAACTCAGGAGTAGGGGCAGCCTTGGCTTAGGCTGGGTTGTCTTCAGGGACCTTAAGCTCGGCAAGGCTGCCAAGCCACCCTTCCAAGAAAGCTTCAGAACGGACATCGCTGGAAATAGCTTTGGCAGCCGATCTCATTGTTCTTGTGGTTGCAGTCCAGACATCGCTAGTTAATCGAATGAAGGGTTGGAGCTACCTACGCAGCCGTAGAACCGTCACGAGTGTCTATCCTCGATTTCCTCTCTTCTCATCGCATAACAACAACCCCACAATTATGTTTTTACATACCCCTGGTCTTCTTGTTTTTATGTTTTGGTTTTGTATTTCTAAACACCGGTCAATAAGCAAGTGTTAAATTTTTCTATGTTTGCAAAAGCTTTACTTTTAATTATGCAAATGATTTGATTACTTTGAAAGTTCAACTTGCAAGTCTTTACAAGTTTCTAAAAATATGCGTAGCTCAGCTCTAAGAAATTCGACTTATTTAAATATGGGCCCACCCTATCTTCTCATTCATCCATTTAATTGTTAGACAGATAGGGTTAGGGTTCTGGTTCTTGATGGCGTCGTCGAAGAAGATAACGCTGATGAGCTCGGACGGCGAGGCTTTCGAGGTGGAGGCGGCGGTGGTACTGGAGTGGCAGACGTTCAAGCCCATGATCGAGGACGACTGCGCCGACAGCGTCATTCCTCTTCCCAACGTCACCAGCAAGATCCTCGCCAAGGTCATCGAGTACTGCAAGAAGCACGTTGACAGCCCCAAGACCGAAGATCGATCCGCCGAGGACGAGCTCAAAGCCTGGGACGTCGAGTTCGTCAAAGTCGATCAGCCCGTGC
>BRYE01000005.1:2935000-2937500 GCA_030159115.1 Actinidia arguta var. hypoleuca | reverse complement strand
TACTAAAATTCTATCTCTTCCAAAAAAAAAATACTAATATCTCCTACTGCAACTGTTGACACTCTCGTGCCTCCCAAAAAGATGTAAATCTCTGGTGGAATCCCTACAAAGAATTGCATATATAATTAGTGACTCCCGTATCTACACACTATATACCAATAGATAATACCGCTAAACATATTTTAACTACTAGTGAATAAGATTTACCTTTATTATTCTGTTGGGTTAGATAAATCGAACATTGCAACTTCTAATGCCCCGAATGCTTACAGACGAAACACTTGCCCTTGGGCTTTTTCACTCCTCCTTGAGCCCCATGAGGTGCTTGAGGAGATATTTTCTATTTCAAAACCTTTTTCTGCTTCTTATTGCCTTTCGATTTAGAAGTAGAACATTTCTCAGTAACATGTGCAACAACTGGCTTCTTGATGAGACCCTCAGCTGCTTGAAACTCTTTAAGAAGCTCTGTCATTTAATAAGAGAACTTATTTATAATATAGTTCACGAAGAACTACTTAAAGGAATCAGACAATGACAGGAGAATGATATCAACTAGGATATTCTAATGCTGATGTTGTAGAACATTTGATATTGATGCCAAAATATAACACTGCGTCATCTCATTAGCTTTTTTTCACTTTTGGTAAGCCTGTGTTTCCTCATCGGTTGCCCCCTCACCATGTTGCTGTGGACAAACTTCTATGAGCACAAACTTGTATTCTTCCGTAGTTAGCACAATATCTAAATTTCTTTTTTAGTCAATATAATTTGGTTCAATCAGTTTGTTTTCTTTGAAAATAGAAGCTAGTGGATTAAAAACCATTTTAATTCTAAGAATCACATATAATAATAAATATAATAAGCAATTAAAATTTAGAATTTAATTATTAAAATATGATTCCCTTTACCCATATTTTAAAAGAATTCATCAGCAGCCTAGTATAACGCAAATAGTATGCCTCGATGGGAGATCCTCTACTATTCAACATTTATCTAGATAGGCAAAAACTTATTAATTCTACTATCTAAGAAATCAACAATGGCAAGTAAAATTAAATAGCTGACTTAACTTTGGTCCTATAAATAATAGCAATGACTCAGATGGTGATGATACTATTATTTATAAATAAGTGTATACTATCACTAAATTCTATACTTATTGTCTCATAATGAATTACTCAGATGGAGAATTAACTAAATAATAACAACTACTAGAGTTTATACTTAGTGAGTTCGCAACTTATTCCATCTGATAGGGAGATTGATACTAAAACCAACACATAGAATAAATTACTTCACTTATAAACTAGTGATAGAAACCATGAGATTTATACATAATAAATTTTCTCATCCATTTAGATATTTAATACATGAGGGATGTCATGTGTGTAATTATCTAATAAATATAATATTTTAATATTGGTGACTCATAAATGTACAACAAATAAAATTTTAAATTTTCTTAACTAATTTTTTTTTAAAAATTAAAACGTGGGAATAATTTTACTCTCTAGTTGTATATTTATAACTCAAAATTAAAAATTTAAATTTATATAATTAAAACAGAACTTAAAAGTTATTATTCTATTATCCATGTTCTCTTATGCTAATAACACAACAATAAGAACATAAAAGATAATAATCATAGACAAACAAAATAAATAAGTTTTAATCAAGATTCTGACTATTATAATCATGTAGTCACTCCCAAGTGATCTAGTTGTATCATGCTATCACCAAGAATTCTTGTTTTCCACTGACGCATGGGAGTTCAGGGTTGCACCCCAGATAACTAGGATCGACCTGCCCAGTCAAGTCGCGGGGTCCGAGTAGTGCCACCGACGAGGATCGACCTGATCACGTTCTGAGATCAACCTGAACCCCGAAATCTAAACGAAATACCACATAACGTTCTCAGAAAACTCCATCACGTCTTTAGTTTGTTTGTTTTTTCAATTTTCTGCCCCAGTTCTTGCGTCGTTATTGTTCCTCCATTTTCGTTGTTTACAACATATCTTAATCTCCAAAAATATTGGAGTTCTAGAATACAATAAATTAAAATCTCCAAAATATAGTAGAGTCCCATGTTGGAAAAAAAATAATAGTTATTAAGTCTAATTATGTGCCTCCTTAAATCGGAGTTCACAATCTAAGAATCATGTAAAAATTACAATTACACAATATACATTCATATGACCATAATAACCAGGCAGAACGCTACAAAATAGAGTTTAGAATAAACTCACGTTCTACCCTAAGTATGCATGGAACTAAGGCTTTGATACCAATTATTGGGGACTTCGAAATTTTTCACGACCCGATTATAGTGCATACGCATAATACCAAAAAAAAAATCTAATCTAATTAGTAAAAACTAATCTACATGATTAGAATCATACCCTTGTTGATTTTGAAAAGTAACAAGTATTAGCTGTTCAATCACAACTTCAAGTCTTCTATTGTATTACTCACACATGCCTTACTCTAAATAGAGTGGACT
>BRYE01000005.1:2922500-2930000 GCA_030159115.1 Actinidia arguta var. hypoleuca | reverse complement strand
GCAGTGCTAACTTGCCACTGTGAGCACCAAGGCTAACATGAAAGGGATGCAGCTGGTGGAAGAGGAACAATAAGTCCTATAAGATGTTGAGAAGACCCCCGAGACCAAAGTCATAGAGGACCTAATACGTTATGAGCCCGATGAGCCAAGCTCAAATCGCTACTTTTTCATTGATTCAAATCTAAAGGAAATGGGAGAGAACTGAGCTCATTGAGTTCCTAACAGCTAATACTGAGGTCTTCGCATGGACTCCATACAAGATGCTCGGGATTGATCCAAGTTTCATCAAACATGAGCTGAACGTCATTCCCGAGGCTCATCTAGTGAAGTAACGAGGAAAAAGGTGTGCAACTAAGCATGTAGGCGCGATGAAAGAGGAAGTCGAGATGTTGAAGGAGGCGAGTGCTATCACAAAGGTTTTTTACCCTAGCTAACTGTCCCACACAATTATGGTAAAAAAGAAAATTGACAAGTGGGAAGTGTACGTCTATTTCACAAGGCTCAACCAAGCTTTCCGAAATACTATTTTCCCTTGTTGAAAATTGATCAACTGATGGATTCCATATCCGACCATGCCAGATAAGTTTTCTGGACGCATACTGAGGTTACCACCAGATAGCAATGCACGAGCTTGACCAATAAAAGACTGCCTTTATCACCCCCTCGGCATATTTAACTATAAGGTCATGGACTTTGGACTGAAAAATGCCGGAGCCACATATCAAGGAATGATGACCAAGATTTTGAGGCCTTTGGTGGGTAAAATGATGGATGCTTACATTAACAACACGGTGGTCAAGAGCAAGACCATTTGAAGGACCTTGCCGAGGTGTTTGCGTTTCTAAAAGAACATAAGTTGAGGTTGAACGCATCTAAGTGCGCCTTTAAAGTTAGCTCGGGAAAATTCGTAGGGCACCTAATCACTCGGCGAAGGATCGAAGCAAATTCAGAACAAATTGTGATAATAAATGACCTTGTGAGCCCGAGAATTGTGAATGAGACTCAAAAACTAACTGGAATGATAGCAACACTTAATCGATTTATCAGTAAGTCTTCTAACAAATGTCGTCCATTTTTTCAACTCTTTCGCAAAAATAAAATACCGAGCTTTCCAAATAAGATACGTTTACGTTTATGTTTGCGAATGAGACATTTATGTTTGCCAAATAAGATACATGCTATTGGAAAAATTGGTGCTGACCTTAATTATCACTATGTGGAAACTCATGCACTATTTTTAAGCACATTCAATCGCAATGTACACCGAGTTTTCACTGAAAAACATGTTGATGAAAGCAGACTTGTCCAGGAGATTATCCAAATAGGTTGTCGAGCTCGGACATTTTGATATATTTTTTTTTTCAAGTGCAACAATCAAGGGCTGAGTCTTAGCTAATTTTGTTGCGGAGTTCTCACCCCGAACTATGAATGAGTCCAGAGTTGGGTTATCCCCCATCTGCACACAAAGAGGGGGAGAGCTTGTGTAGAGGCACATACGGTCGAGAATATCGCTGAAGGTTTTGAGGTTCACAAGAAAGCACCTCAAATTGATCATTCTACGGCCTGAAAAATGTATGTTGATGGAGTGAAACACAACCTAGGTGTAGGGTAGGCATTGTTCTTAAAAGTCTCGAAAGTGCAATTTTTTAGCACTACCTTATGCTGAATTTCTCTGTAACAAACAACGAGGTTGAGTACTGAGCTTTTATTGCGGGACTTAGGTCTGCCAGCAAGTTAAAGGTTCCCGAGCTCCATATTTTTAGAGATTCAAAGTTGGTGGTCAACCAATTCATGGGAAAATTCAAAGCTCAGGAAGCCAAGATGGCTAAGTACTTGGCAATTGTGAAGACCCTCCTCACCAAATTTATAGCAGTTCAAATTGAGCAAGTGGGGAGGGATTTCAATTCACATGCAGATGCACTGGAAGTCTTGGCATCGATTTTTGAAGGAGAAACTAGACGGACCATTGCAGTTGATCTGATCTAGTCTCTCAGCCATGAGATCCATCAAGAATTTATCTTAAGCAACACTAAACTAGATGGACCCAATCGCAAAATTTTTATGCCATGACAAGTTGCCAAACGATTAAAGAGACGTGCATAAACTCCAAATAAGAGCAGGTTCTGGACCTCCCCCATGGGATACTTATACAAAAAATATTATTCGGGGCCTTACTTTTTGTGCGTTCACAATGAACTTGGTTGAAGACGTGTTGTTTGAAATTTATGAAGGCATATGCGGGCTACACTCTAGGGGAAAATCATTGGCCCACTGAGCCCTAACTCAGGGATATTGGTGGACCTATATGTAGAACGATGACCACGTGTACGTTCATAAATGTACAAAAATTTCAGCTCTGCTCCCTTCTCATTCATCAATTAGCTAGGGACTTGACCCCTCTCACTGGTGCATGACCATTTGCTCAATGAAAAATGGACATCATGTGGGTCTTATCCCAAGCTCTGAGAATAAGAAATTTTTGCTGGCAGCCACGTACTATTTCACTAAATGGGTGAAAGCCGAATTATTGGCTCAAATTAGAGAAGTGGATGTAATCAAGTTCATCCAAAAAAATATCCTATCAAGGTTTGGCATCCCTAGAGCTTTAGTGTCAGACAAAAGAATGCACTTTATGGGTTAGAAAGTCAAAATATGTTAGACGAGCTTAAGATTGAATTATATAACTCAACGTCGAGCTATTCGTAGTGCAACGGGCAAGCCGAGGCAACCAATAAGACAATCGTGAACGAAATCAAGAAAATGCTTGATAAAGTCAAAGGCCAATGGGTCGAGGAACTACCAAACGTTTTGTGAGCCTATCAGACCACACCGCAAAAACAACGAATGAAACACCTTATTCTTTGACTTTTGATTTCAAGTTAAAATTCCACTAGAGGTTAGTTTGCCAACAATACGAACTGAAGAATTTGATGACAGACACATTATGGAGGTCTTAGCTCAAGACCTTGATCTTGCCGACGAAAGAAGATAAAATGCATTAATACGAATGGCAAAATTACCAAAAGCAGTTAGCCAAGACGTACAACCAGAAAGTCCAACACAGAGAATTAAGAAAATTTATTGAAAAGACCAAGGACCCGACAGACGGAAAGCTTTGTCCCAATTGGGAAGGTCCATACAAGATAACTAAGCTCTCTAGCAAGGATGCTTATCATCTTGAGGACTTGGAGGGCAAGTATGCCCTGAGATCATAGAACTCCAACAACTTAAGAAAATATTATCATTAAAAAGTAACTTCCCTATACTAAGCTTGTTTATAACAATTGTACAGATTTTATGCCAAATTGCTTTTTCAAAAAAAAAATGCAAATGTTACATTTTTCTATTTTTGGGATGTTCGCAAAAAGCTTTACTTTTAATTATGCAAATGATCTGATTACTTTGAAAGTTCGTTTTGCAAGTCTTTACAAGTTTCTAAAATATGCATAGCTCAGCTCTAAGAAGTTCCATACCGATGTCAAAAACCTGCTTTTGAAAATTTTTCTAAATACAAAATTTTCATGAGTTTGAATCTAAACTGAAATGAATTTTTTTTTGCCCGAGCACCGAGCTCAAGGGGTCCTAACGCAAATTGCAATACTATTTGCCAACCTGCTCAAGCATGAGTTTATGATGTCCTAATGCAAGCACGAGAATATTCACCGACTTACTCAATGCATGAGCTTGAGATATCCTAAAGCAAGCACAAGACTATTTGCCGAACTACTCAAGAACGAGCTTGAGACATCCTAAAACATTCACAATAGGTTCGATGAAAAGCAATATCTATGCTGAGGCATGCAAACAACATATTTTTGCTAAGGCATGCGCACAAGCTAAAATAAGTTATCAGAAAAGCTAAATCTACGTTATAGCATGCAAACAATTGATTGTCGCTAAGGCATGTGCATGACTTGGTCACCTAATTGCCTGATCACTGAGCTCAGAACAATTAAGTGCAAGACAAGTCAAATAAAAATAGTTTTTACACTAAGGTATACAAATAGCAGACTTTCGCTAAAGCATGTGCACAATTTGGTCTACGAGCTACCTAAGTACCGAGATATTTACAAGATTCAAAAAGCAAAGGATCATCCCCTTGTAATGCAGTTCCACTTGGGAGAGGCACAAGCTTGGAAGGCATCTTTACCTCAAAATTGGAGTCAGCTTCTTCGCCACTAACAAAGGAATGTTCAACTTCGTCTTCAAGGGTAGGTGGGACCTCAGGCTCTTCGTCCGAGCTGACCACCAAAACTGGAACGGTTGCGACCAAGTTAACCTCAGGGATCGTTAGTTCTTCCCCTTGTTCTCCTTCACCCTCTAGCGCGGCAATGGCAGTGACGAGCTCGTTGCCCGAAAGTTCAAGTGAGCTGGAGCTGCTGGTGGAACCAGTGTTTGTACCATTGGCTCCAGATAGCACTCGGGTAAGCTCAGTAGTTGTTACGTCAAACTATGTTCTAATGTCTCCAGAGCTAGATCGATGGCGTTGTGGGACAAACAACGAGATGAGGAGTGGTGGAATTCTAACTCGATTGAGCTGCTCCGCATGGTGGGGAATGATATGTCGGTAGATTGGTTCGTACGACAAAAGCGTTTTTATGTCTTGGGGTGCCTAGCTATTGTTTATGTGCTTGATAGCCTTATTGCACCATTATGTCCTTTTCAAAACAAATCCTGTGACAAGTCAACCGAGATGTAACAGTTAAATATCAGCAATATATTCGAACAAATTTGTACAAGTGTAGTAAGGAAATCAAGACGACCGAGGTACAAAGGAAGACTTACGATCATGTATTCTACCATTGTGCTTAGGGAAGGACCACATGCCGTCATCCCCGGCTCGGAATTCCCAATTGCCCAAGACCTGAACAGATTCGTCGAGCTACAAGTCTTTGTATGGGCTGTAATATTTTGAAATTTTATTTATTTTGGGCTTGGGCTTGGACTTGGGCCCTAAATATTCATTAATGGTATTTATTGTTTGGCCATGGGCCAAATAGGTTATGATTAATTATTGTTGGGCTAGGCCCATTACTTTTTAGATTATTTATGGGCTAGGCCCATTGGAATTAAATGGAAGATGTAGATGTGTTGTGTGTGAGTGTGATACACCGTAGCATAACCCTTGAAAAACTTCTTCAACACACTTCCTCTCCCCTCAAATCAAATCCAGCCATATCCCATCTCTCTCCCTCTCTCCTCTCTCTCCCGTCACTCTCTCTCTCTCTCTCTCTCACTCACTTTCTCTTTCTTTCTCTCTCTCTCCAAGAGAAACTCCGGCCAAAATTGTCATTTTCGACCACTCTCCAGCGACATCTGACCTTCGCTTAAAACACAAAAGTTGACCGTCTTGTCGAGCTCTTCGATTACAACCGAGTGGAATTTTGATAGGGTTCCGTTTGGGCCTCCATTTTCCAAAAAATTCATCATTTGTCAAGAGGTAGTTTAATATTGTGTTAATGCCATATTCTCTCTATTTTTATGAGTTTAGGATGTGTTTGGTTGTTATAATAACATGTTATGAGTACTTGTTATTATGAAAACCTAAAAAATCTCATGTTTAGGTGATCAATAATATTGTGTGAATAATGCGTGCCATGTGTTTGATAAAATATTTATGAGAACATTGGATTTATGTGTTTATGTGATTCGGTGATTATTTATAATGTTGGAAGTGAAATATTGATAAGTTGTGGACTTTAGATGTGTATATTGTTCATTTGATATGTATGTACATATATATGTATACACGTTACTTCCTTGAGCATTGAGTTAGTGATTATGGCATTGAGCATGACCATATCATAATATCTTTGTGGCCTTGTAGGCTTTTGCACGGCATTGGGATGGATACATTTATGGATGGTACTCCCTTAGGGAGGGGTACTAAAGATGAAAATTCCGGATGTGGGTGTGGTGGTGAGGAAAAGGGCGGATGACTCCCTAATAAACATTCACTCCAACCTTTACTCGGTTAGCTCCCGGGAATTGATTTTAGCTACACTCCTTGTGTGGGTGGCCCATATTCCGGTGGAGAGTGTGTGTGCATTGGGATGAGCATTGTTGCATTTAAGCCATTGAATTGGTTTCATTGCCTTGGTGTCATCATCATTACACTTCATTTCATTTTCATGAATTTAGAGATAGTATGACATTTTCACAATATTTTTCTACTAAGCCGTCGTGCTTAATCAAACAAAATAAAACTACTTTCAGGTGAAAAGGATAAGGGCAAAAGCTCGACTTGATTTGACCGTGTTCAGGTCCTTTTGAAGGCTTTCCCGAAGATATAGCTTCATTGGATGTTTTGTGTATTTAGGGTGAAGGCATGTAATTCTCTTGGGTAATTTAGAACCTTAGAATAGGTTTAAATTATATTTGTTACATGTATTCATTATTGGGCACAAGTTAGCCCTTTTTATTTCAAATATGTAAAAGAAACTATTTTGGTATTAATCTCATTTGGGCAAGGGTGTGGCCCTTTTAAAAATTAATATTTTTGTATCGAACTTTGACTTTTCAATTGGTGTCCATGTAGGATATCCCCTTTTAATTCTGCACTTTTGATTGGTCCACGTAGTACCTTTCTTCGTATTCTTTGACTTTTGACCTCGCTCCCGTGGTTTTGGTTTTCGGGGCGCGACAGAGATGGTATCAGAGCTAACCAGGTTGGAATACCTTGGTACTATGGGGTCTTAGTGGTTTATTTGTTTCCGCGTGTGCATGTGTGTTGCATTATGGTCAAAATAAGATGAGTTGTTAAGTGAACATGAATATATATATTTTTCTTCTAGTGTCTAATTTTATCGATTTGTATTTAGCATCTAGCTCGACAAGACTATAAGGTATATATATGAGGGCTTCCTTGTTTGGATTATTCGCTCGACGTACTAAGTCTCGTTTGGTTAGGTGTTGGATATCGATTGGTGACGTTATTCACGATTGTTGAATGTTGTGTTGATGTGATGAAGAGCATGTTTACTTATTAAGTGTTTCATAGCTTTGATGTTGAGTGTTCACATGCTTGTTGATTATGTGTTATACGCCTATGTGGTTATAAAATGAAGTTGCATAAGTGCCTTATACATATGATTAATTCGATTTTATGTTAGTTACTTGGTATAAAATTATGCCACAATTGATACGTTAGGAAGTTAGAGACTTATCTTCTTCAGAATTCTAGTATTTTGGGTTCTGACATTTGGTGTCAACACCTCTCCCTTAAAAATTTTGATTTTTGAGAACTGACATTTGTTGTCGACACCTCTTCCTTAAAAATTTTGGTTTCTGAGTACTGACATTTGGTGTCGACACCTCTCCCTTAAAAATTTTGGTTTTTGAGTACTGATATTTGGTGTCGACACTGGTGTCAACACCTCTTCCTTCAAAATTTTAATTTTTGAGTATTGACATTTGGTGTCGACACTGGTGTCGACACCTCTTCCTCCAGAATTTTAGTTTTTGGTTACTGACATTTGGTGTCGACACTTCTTTACTGGG
>BRYE01000005.1:2895000-2897500 GCA_030159115.1 Actinidia arguta var. hypoleuca | reverse complement strand
ACGCGAGTATATTTATGTGATATGTATATAAGATTATGAAACTAAATGGGTTTATATATATGTTATACTTAAATTTCTTAAGATATTTTTTTTTTACTTCTCTTCAAACCCAAAAAATTAGTAAAGGCAAAAAAAAGTTTCAAAATAAAATTAATTTATTTTTATTATTATCCTTAGTATATTTTTTTTAAAAAAAATAATTTATTTTTACTTGTCTGACCCTTCTGTTTAAAATAAATTTTTTTAAATAAGACTTATTATTATTTATTTTTAACTTTAAAAATTAAATGAAAGAGTAAAAATTTATATATTGAAGTGATAAGATTTGAATAAATACATGATTTTATATATACATGATCATTGCTAAAAAAAATTGTATTTAAGAATAAAATTATTTGGATAAATCATAACGTCGTATTTTAGTAATTTTAAATATTTTATGAGTATTTTAATAATTTTAGGCATAATTCATACCATTGAATTTATAATAATTGGTGGTGATATTACAAATTCAACCAATTTGATGGTTTATAAATCCATCGAATTACATATCCAACCTCAAAGGGGGTTAACAAACACCATATTAGTGACTTCACAGATTTATAATCTAATCCGATATTCTTATCTCCAAAACAATCATGCCCTAAATTTCTCTGTTTGGTACAATTTTTAATATAATTTTTAAAAAAATTGTTTGGTTAGTCATTTTAAAAACTTATTTTCTAAGAATTTTTCATAAAAGAACTCATTTTTTAAAAATAGTAAAAAGATACCTTCCTATTCTTAAAAATCATTTTCAATAAAAAAAAATATAATAATATATTCAAGCAATAATGATTTTATTCTCATAAATATTTTTTTTGAAAATATTCTACAAAATTGTTTCTAAAAATGTATTATTAGAGAAAGAAGCTTCTTTTCACCATTGCCAAAAGTTCCATAGGATCCACCATGGAGAAAAACTGATGACCACCAAGATAATCAATTGATTAAGATAAAGCATCATCTGTTTTTGCAATTATTTTGGCCTAGTTTCACCTAGTTTTTATTTTTATATTTTTTTTGCAATATTAGTTTTTCAATTTTTTATTTTTAGTGGATTTATTTTATTGTTGGATTAAAATTTTAGGCTTTGTTTGGTCTAAATTTTTTAAAAAAATAATTGCTTTCGTTTTTGAATTTTTTTTCTTTTTTAATTACCTTTTTTTATCGCTTGTCAAAATTTTTTAATTATTGAATTCATCTTGATGAGAGAATCTAAAAATTAAAATATTTTGTTCAAATTTGGAAAAAAAAATTACGAAAGACAAAAAATTAGCTAATTTATCATGTAAATTTTTTTTTTTTGTATTGCAAATTTTGTCAAATTTGATGATTTTTTTTTAATTTTTAGACTCCTTTCATAAAAAAAAATCAAAAAAGTATAACCAAACAAGGACTTATATTTTTCAAGTTCGAGATTGGACGAAAAATATAAACAATTCATTTTTATTGAAAAAAAAATCACTAAAGAGAAAAACATCATTCATACTCGACGAATTAACTAATTTTTTATTTATAGTGAATTTGTTTTCTCAAATTGAAATCATTTTTATATTTTTAGTTTTCTCTCATCAAGAGAAATTAAAAAAATATAAAATTTTGATTAAACGAATGGCATATATGGTATTCTAAAATATATTCAGCTGCCGTCATGAATGAAATAGTTAATCTTATTAACGGACGATCGATTTCAGGAGTACTTTGTGTATTAACCCAGAATCTTAAGGGTGGTTAGTGTAAAATAGAAAAAATATGTCATAAGTTTTAAATTTCAAAGGAGATCATTGTAATTTTTTAAATATGAAGAATGTTTTGTATATTAACCCTGAACTTTGAGAGATAAGTGTGTTTCACCCCTTTGTATAATGTTTCCAAAACAAAATCTGAAAACCGTGTAATAAATTATTTTTTTTAATATTATTAAGGTTGGAAATCAGACTCGTGACAGCACTATGATTAAAAAGTATAATAGCTACTAGCGCTAGAATGCCCTCATTTTTGAGAGTATCTACAATAGTTTTCCTATCTTTACTTTTATTTTAGGGTGAAATACACTGATTATCCATGAGGTTTCATATTAATACATAAAGTATTTCTGATATTTGAAAAATTATAATAATTTCTCATAAAATTTATATTTAATACAGATGCCCCCCATGATGTTTAAAAAATTACACTGACCACCTCTGAGATTTTGAATTAATACACAAAGCACCTATGTGGTGGTCAGTGTATTTCAGGAGTGCTTTATGTATTAATCTGAAATCTCAAGAGTGGTCAGTGTATTTTAAGAGAAATCTGTTATAAATTTCAAACCTATCGGAGATTATTGTAATTTATCAAATATCAAGAATGAGTTTGTGTATTAAAGGCAAACTTCAGAAAAAGTAATTGTATTTCACCCTTTATTTTATTTTAGAGAGAAAAAATCTCATGTACTCATACTTAAAAAGTAGCA
>BRYE01000005.1:2882500-2890000 GCA_030159115.1 Actinidia arguta var. hypoleuca | reverse complement strand
TGTGTCTCTGTTTTGCTGACCCTGACCCTGAACCGCTGGTTGTGAATGGTCAGCGTTCATCACAGTACATGTTTCCACGTGCCGCAAGCGTGACTTCCTCCATGTTGGGAATAAGTAGTTTTGTCGTATTCCCTTTCCTTTCCTTTCCTTTATCCTTTCTAGTTTTACTTTTTGAGTCAAACAAAACTTTCCATCTTTTGTACTCCACGGAATATGTTTATGATGTTCATGACACTTGTTGATAAATTGGTTATGAACACTTTCCTCGAGCTAGCTGGTTCTCTGGGTACATGACAAATTAGTTCGTGAAATTACAGATTTACCCCGTCAGTCAACAGGCTTAACAGACGATGCACAATGACTTACATGCCCTTCTCAATTACAGAATAAAAAGATAAATAATCAAAAGTTTCCCCCATCTGTCTCCACCAGGACTCTCCTTACTCGGCCTGGTTGGTTTTAAAACATGAATTTTAGCTGATTTTGAGTTTAAAAAATGAGAATTTGATTTATTATTTTTTATGAAAAGAAGTAGGAATGTTTTCTTTTTCTTGATAGCTTTGCAATGATATAAAGAATGTTCAAAACCGATAAGAAAATGAATGAGATATTGTTTCTTAAATTGAGCTAACTAGACTAGTTATATGCGGTGAAAAATATACTCAAATGTTCACATCGTTATGAAAAAGAAGTGAGAATATTTTAGTGTTAATACATCATTAAGGGGGATTACTAGAGATTAATGACTGCTATTATCACCACATTATGATCATCAATTTATTACAATAAATGACAAGACTCACTCCTACGTAATATAATTATTTATTTTGTTTCAAACACACAACAAAAGCTTGAGAGCACACACAATCTAATAGTCTTCCTCTTTATGATTTTTATATTTTGTATTTTTATTGATTTTTTTTTTTGCAGTAAATAATTTATTCAAAATTAAACTTATTCTGTAGTGAAGAAATAAAAATTATAAACTTATTCTAAATTTTCAATTTGTTTTTACTTTAGTAGGCCATTTTTTTACTTTTTCTATTTGTCGAGAATTCAACGAGGGAGTAAAGAAAATTACCAATAAAAAAACTGTAAAGACAAAATTAATTCAAATTACGTTTCAATTGCATCTTCAATTTTCCTAATCGATACAAATAAAAAAAATAAAAATTAATTAAAAGATTAAAAAAAAAACCTGCATCGGGAAAGGGCAAAACGAGATCAGATCAGAGGAGATCAGACGTGAACATGAAAGAGCATTGGTCCAGCTGTTGATTCATCAAGCCAGCTACCTATACAAATCCCATATTATATGCAGATATTGGATTTGACACAAATTTGCCATAGATCTGGGTAGAGAAGAGAGAGAGAGAGAGTACGATCTTGTTCTGTAAAGGGAAAGGCATGCCGCCACCAAGATTATGCGCCGGAGATCAGTACGTGCACTCCCAAGAGATTCTCTATCTCCGTCTCTCGGACAAATTCAACAATCGGTCTCTGTAATTTCATTAAACTTTTATTTTGATCTCTATAGTTTCGATTTGAATAATTAGGACCCTACAGTTTCAATATGTTCCAATGTTGAATATTTTATAACAATTTGGATGGAAACAAAGCATGTAAAAACTCACACGGCTTCATTATGACTCATCAAAAAAGCATCACATGACTATTTTTAGGGCCACATGAATTTCATGTGTTCACTTTCCATATAAATACTTAACAGGTATTGACAGAGGACTACAATGTAATTTTACAATCCAAATTGTTGAAATTAAAACCTTAAAGACCAAAGTGAAACATTGGTCAAACAAAAGGAAACAATTATGAAATTTACCAAAAAAAATTCTACTGTAATCTTCGCTAAGGTTGCAAGAACCTTGTAGTTTTCCAAATTACAGAGCTCCCCTACATTTTCTACAATATACAAATACCTCTATTCTGTTAAGTCTTCGTGGGACTACCTAACGGAATTAATTGATGTGAGTCATTTTTATCATACAAACACCAAAAATGCCCTTCGTGTACATTATCAAATTATATCACTCAGTAACTCTTATCCTTATAACCAAACTAACAACTCACATTTTTATTCATTTATTTTTTTTGATATGCACATTTTTTTATTTAATTTATTATTTATTAACCATTACAAAAATATAATAAAAAAATAAGTAAAAATATGATGAAGTTTGGGTTTTTGAAGCCTAGGTACAGAGCTTTTAGAATGTTTGGTCACGAACATAAAGGAAGAATACGATAAGTACTTGTAATCAATGGACCAATAACAAAATAATCAAAACTAATAGAGGCTTTTCAAATTTTTTTTTTGGGGGGGAGGGGAGTCGTGGCCCCTGCCCGCCCCATGTGTCTGCCAATGCTTGTAATGGCATGATAACATTGTTTAAGGCTAAAAATGTAAAATCAGAGTATGTTATAAAACCAACAACTCTAGCTGAGAAATTCAATGTAATTTTAAAAAAGGTCCTGCTAAAGTGGTCAATAAGGAGTACAAAATGATAAAAAAAAAAAATTCGATACACTTTTTAATACACTTTCACATATTTTTATATATTTTTCATATTTTTTATACACTTTTATATTTTTTTTATATACTATCAACCGCCTTAAAGACGTATTTTTAGCATTTTTCTTTTAAAAATTACTAAGAAAGTTTTTGTATTTGCAAATAGTCACTGGGAGATCAGTATAATTTAACTACTCTAAAAATATAGCACTTGAAATCATTATAGGGTGACCCAACCAATTTCTTTGTAGCCCCATTATGTAATTGCGAAAATGTCACTCAGCTCTCTGAGATTTTTTAGAAGTACAGTTATTTCCTCTATAATTTTAAAAATAATATTGATATCTTACTTTTGAAATTGTTATCAAAATTTTATTATAAAGTTAATTTTTTAGAAAAAATAACAAGATTAAAAAATTTAATTTTTTTATCAATACAACAATTAAAATGAATAAAAATTTTTTTCTCAAAATATCATTTATTTATAAATTACCATATTTTTATTTTTAATCAATAATAAATTAAAAAAATATTTAATTTTATAAGATAGTGGAATAAATAAGACTATTTCAGAAAAAATAGAATGTCTATTAATTTTAATTTTTAATTTGAGAAAAAACATTATCCTTATTTTTATCAACAAATTAGATCATGAAAGAAATTTTGATAATAATTTTAAAAGTTAGAGATGTCAGTACTATTTTAAAACTATAAAGGAAGCAACTGTATTTATAAAAAAACTAAGGGGTGTCAATGAAATTTATCCTAAAAAAATTTGTGGCTAGAGTCCAAATAGAATCAACCATCATTATGAAGGTGGTCTGAGAAAATCAAAACAGAGCAGGAAAAGCAAAACACCCTTATATTCAGGGGACAATTTGTTTTGAAGTGGATCTTCACTAACTTTATCGGACAAATCTCTCTCTCTCTCTCTGGAATTATTTCTCTTGTGTTTAAAGACCATGCTAACCTTTCCCTGCAGCGACTATTAGGAGTACTTTTTTGGATAGAGCTGTACTTTTTATTATTGGGCTGGGTATTTGGAATGAACGATTCCAAGCATTTTGGAACTCTTTTATCATTTTGAAGAACAAAATTGTTCTATTGTATACCTTGATTATCGGGAAGGGTAATATTGTAAAAACTTATTTTGATGAAATTCAATTCCATAGTTGATCGGTATCCAATATATCAAGTTAAATTATGATGCATCCAAAAATACTTTCCTAATTTCTAAATGAAAGCGGAATAGAAAAAGTAAAGATGGAAAAAAATTAATACAAATAGATAAATGTTAATCAGAGCCTATGTGACACTCTTTAAGGTACAATAAATGAGATTGTTATCATAAATATTTATAAAAATAATTTGTAGTATTTTGTTATTATTAAATACTGCATCAAATGAACTATTTTTTGAAAATTAATTGCATTTATGATAATAATAATTTGGATGTATTTACCCAATTCGCCCTTACCTGCAAGGAATATCTTTCTTTCATTTTTTTCCCAAATGGTGCAAAGAATAATTCAATTCTCTAATAGTGAAAAATTAAACTTTTTTTTATCTTTTGTTGACAGCTTTAGCTTGGGAGATTTGCAAAGTAAAATATATATTTTTAATTAAGTTCTTGTGGTATGAATTTACAAAGTAAAATATGTAACCCAATATACTAAGTTTAAAAAAATAACTAATGTATTGATTAGTAATTCACAAGACAGACTATTCCATAATTTTATAATTAAGTTCTTCTGGTATGAATTTATAATTTTTTTTATTTTTGGTAAGTATGAAATTATAATTCTTATAATTATACGAATTACTACTTTACTATTTATATTAACACAAGGGTATTTTTGGAAGTTAATAAACCTTGTATAGTGGTGCTAACTAATCAAAATCTCAAGATTCATTAAATAAAATTAATCATCATTAATTATAGTTAAACATGTGGCATAAGGGCACTTGTTACCGGGACTCATAAAAATAATACACCTACGAAAGTGCAAGACTAATGGGTTTGAGTCAAATTAGAAAGGTAATAAACGGTCAACTATTTAGCAAAACAGTTATAATCTAAATCCATCTAATTCAAATTTATTTAAAGTTAAATTTAACTGTCTAATTAACCTAATTATATAATTATCACCACCATTACCACCCTCAACAACTACCACCGACAAACACCGCCATTGACCACCCTCACCAACTACACTTACCCATCAATCACCCCGCTACCAACTACTATCGTCGCAAATTACTAGCACCCACCAGTCAACCACAATCCATTCCACCGAAAATCACCATCTAACTCAGCCACCAACAACTGTACCCACCCACCCACCATCACCCATCCCAGTCGATAAGCCCCCCCCCCCCCCCCCCCCCCCCCCCCGGGTAGTCAATAACTACCACTACCACCCCAGCTAACCATCATCCACCCACTATGAGTGGGATGCTCAAATTGAATTATCCGATATGTAATTAAATGCCTTCTATTTATGAATAGGAAATCTATTTTTTGAAATGGACACCCAATTATAAGTATTTTTGGATAATTACCCATTTATAAGTCTTGGAAAACTATATATATATACTGATGATGATGGCCATATCCCAAAGTTTGGACATATTAGTACTATTATTCAGTCGGATCAGAGTAGAGCTCAGGGTGGGGGGAAGTCACAGGTGTTAGCTACTTACGCAATTGTCTGGATTCGTCTGTATTATATTATACACCTTTCCTTTCCGCTTTCTCTGTTACGCCACTCAATGAATATGGGGCCCCACTTAATACTATTCCTCGTCGTCTAGCCATCCGCGTCATCATTGCCCTTTCTGTCTTCTCGTACCTTAAAATTGGACCCATTCACCACCCATTCACCACTCACCTCACGTAGCAAAACTCTCTCTCTTTCTCTCTATCATTCTATGTGCCTCTCTCTAAATACGGGGAAAACCTATTTGAAATTGATTTTTGGGTACTGATTTATACAAGTTTTTTACTAAATACGCTTAATTTTTTATTTTTATTATAAGAGTATAAAGTTATAATAAAATTTTTATTTTCGAAAATGCCCCTCAATATATTATTATACTTTTACTTATTCTTATTGAAGGATAGCTTAAGTATTTATTAAAAAGTTACATAATAAAAATAAAAATTGGAGTATATTTTGTCAAAAGTGGAGTGTATAAATCATTAACCCTGATTTTTTTGAGTTTATATAGCTGCTTTAATTTTTAAATTTTTGTATCGTTTGATCAAAATTTATATTTTTTTATTTTCTCTTCACAAGATGAGTTTGGAAATGTATTTTTTTTTACATGATTTGGAAAAAAAGTTAAACAAAAAAACAAACAAACTAGTTTTACGTGATTTTTCAAGTAAAAATGGGTTACTTTTATCTTTAGTGGAATTTTTTCAAATTAGGTAAAAATTCCTATATCTTAATACCTCTCGTCACGAATAATTGAAAAGGTATAAATTTTGATCTAATAATAAAATAATTTTGATAAACAAACGAACACTCAAAATACAAAAGCAATTACATAAATCCCAAAAAATTATCTCCAATTAACTGGGCCTTGTACAAAAATTTTCTAAATACGTAACAATGTGAAACAATATTGGCATTTTAAGTTATAACAAAAGATGATTTTTATTTAGCAAAACATCCTTACCACATCATACTTTGAGAATTTCCTTATGATTTTTTTAAAGAATATAATTTTACATATATGCGTAGTGATTTATACACTTTACTTTAAATGGTATCTACCTGAAATTATAGAATACAGTCATTTAAAGTAATAGAACCCACATTTATTTACTAATGAGATGATGGATAATGTTGCAATCTATATATACACATTAAGGGTGTAAACAATTTTTTTGTTTTGATTTTGATCCATATTTTTTGTCTGAAGACCAGAAGTGGTAGAAAACTGAATGGTTCGGTTTGTCCAATTTCTGTTTGGTTTTCAGTTAATTCAGTTTGAATCAAATAAATTACAAAAAAAATAAATTAATTACAAAAAATCATTGATCAACATCAGCCATAAATTCATAAAGAGACCTCGGCCATACAAAAATTATTTTTTCTCATAG
Organism: Actinidia arguta var. hypoleuca; assembly: GCA_030159115.1. NCBI lineage: Eukaryota > Viridiplantae > Streptophyta > Magnoliopsida > Ericales > Actinidiaceae > Actinidia > Actinidia arguta. The sequence goes on along the minus strand of BRYE01000005.1, from coordinate 2,883,359 downwards.
ATTCACATGTACAGAGAGAGAGAGAGTGTTAACTGCTGAGGACTGTGAAATTTTCAACAACCCATCTATAGTGCATATGTATAATATCAAAAAAAAATTGATCTAATTAGCAGATATTAATTTACATGATTATAATCATACCCTTGTTGATTTCAAACAGCAATAGGTATCAGCTGCTCGATCATAATCTCAAGCATTTTGCTGTATTCCTCACACACGCCTTACTCTAGATAGAGTGGGCTCACAGCTGCTAAGCTTCTTATTCTAAAACGTGAATCTCAGAATATCTCATAACCCTAACCGCTAATAGTGTGTGTATAAATAAAGGCTACAACAGGAACCAAATGATAAGTATGATTAGATTTTCTACATAAATAAGGACTCTTAATCTAATCAGGATTAATCCTTATTTATATCAATTATAATTAAATCCACTAAATAATTATAATTGCACTCTTTGTCATAGATTCATATGTACAGAGAGAGAGAGTGTTAACTGTTGAGGACTGTGGAATTTTCAACCACCCATCTGTAATGCATATGTATAATATCAAAAAAAATTGATCTAATTAACAGATATTAATCTACATGATTATAATCATACCCTTGTCGATTTCAAACAGCAACAGGTATCAGCCGCTCGATCATAACCTCAAGCATTTTGTTGTATTCCTTACACACGCCTTACTCCAAATAGAGTGGGCTCGCGGCTGCTAAGCTTCTTATTCTAAAACGTGAATCTCAGAATATCTCATAACCCTAACTGCTAATAGTGTGTGTATAAATAAAGGCTACAAAAGGAACCAAATGATAAGTATGATTAGATTTTCTACATAAATAAGAACTCCTAATCTAATCA
>BRYE01000005.1:2875000-2880000 GCA_030159115.1 Actinidia arguta var. hypoleuca | reverse complement strand
TTCAATGAACCTAATGGCCCATTCTTAACCAATCTAAAAATCCATCTCAAATTAATATGACCTAGGCGTAAATGCTAAATATACGTTTGGTTAAGTTCAGAAGGTTGTTTTCTCTTATATGGTAGTGCATTAGTGTTATTCAGTTTATTTAGTTACTGTATGGGAGAGATATGATTAATAATATAAAGACCATTCATAAATGTACTAGAACAGATAAAATATTTATTTAACTTAATAACAACTGAGTTACTAAAAGAAATAAAATATCCATTATTAACAAATCTAGAAACTGAAATTAAATTTATTCTAATATAAGGTATATAAAGAGACTCTTTTCTGCTTCTTCTTGTCTTTTGGTTTTGAAGTAGAACATTTCTTAGTAACAAGAAAAACAATTGACTTCTTGATGAGTCCCTCAGCTGCTTGAATCTCTTTAAAAAGCTCTACCAATGAATAAGAGAACTTATTCAAGTTATAATTCAGGCAGAATTGCTTAAAAGAAACAGGTAGTGATTGGAGAATGATATCAACTTGAGTTTCCCCATCGATATCAAATCTAAGGATCTTTAGTTCATTCAGAAGACTTATCATCTTCAAAATATGATCCCTTACTCGGGTTCCTTAAATCATAGTTATGTTCATAAGGTCTTTCATAGCAACAAGCCTAGCAACATGATTTTAATTCTCAAATATTTCTTTGAGACTCAGCATCATGTCATAGGCAGTGGGCATAGCCTGATGCTGATGTTGCAGAACATTCAACATAGATGCCAACATGTAACACCACGTCATGCCATCAACTTTTTTCCACTTCTGATAAACCCGAGTTTTCTCATCGGTTTCCCTCTCACCAAGTTACTACAGACAGACCTCAGTGAGCAAAAATTTGTATTCTTTTGCAGTCATCACAATATCCAAAACAAAATTTTAGTTAATATAATTTGGTCCAATCAATTTGTTTTCTTTGAGAATAATAGCTAGTGGATTGAAAACTATTTTAATCCCAAGAATCACGCATAATAACAAATATGATAAGCAATTAAAACTTAGAATTAAATCATTAAAATATGATTTTCTTTACCAATATTTAAAAAAAAATTCGCCGACAGCCTAGAATACCGCAAATAGCATGCCTCGATGGGAGGTCCTCTACTATTCAATATTTATCTAGATAGGTGAAAATTTATTAATTGTACTATCTAGGCAAACAATAATGCCAAGTAAAATTAATTAACTGACTTAGTTTCGGCCCTATAACTAATAGCAGTGACTCAGATGGTGAGGATATTATTATTTATAGCTAACTATATACTACCACTAAATTCTAGACCTATTATCCCATAATGAGTTTCTCAGATGGAGAGTTATCCCAATTCTAACAATTATCAGAGTTTATACTTAGTGAGTGCACAACTTATTTCATTTGATGGGGGAGGTTGGTACTAAAACTAACACATAAAATAAATTACTTCACTTATAAACTAGTGATATGAGAATTCCACATAATAAATTCTCTCATCCACTTAGATATTTAATACATGAGGAATGTCATGTGTTTAATTGTCTAATAAATATAATATTTCAATATTGGTGACTCATAAATGTGCAACAAATAAAATTTTAAATTCTATTAATTTAATAAAATATTTAAATTAAAACATGAGAATTAATTTTACTCTCTAGTTGTACAGTTATAAATCAAAATTAAAATTTTAAGTTTATATAATTAAAACACAGCTTAAAAGTCATTTATCCATTACAAATGTTCTCTCATGCTAATAACATAACAATAAGAACATCAAAGATAATAATCATAGACAAACAAGATAAATAAGATTTAATCAAGATCCTAGTTATTATGGTCAAGAAGTCAAGAGTCCAACTGCATCATGATATCATCAAGAATCCTTGTTTGCCACTTTACGGGCGAACGAGGGTTCAGAGCAACGCCACTGATGACATAGATTGACCTGCTCCGGGGTAGCGCCACCGGCGTGGATCGACCTGACTGGGCAAGAAACTCCATCACGTCTTCAGGATTTTTTAGTTTTTTGCCCCAATTTTTGCGTCGTTGTTGTTCTTCTATCTTCATTGTTTATAAAAGATCATATTCTCCATAACAATGGAGTTACAAAATTCAAGAAATTAAAATCTTCAAAAAATAGTGGAGTCCTATGCTTCGAGAAAAAAAAATTATTACATCCGATTCTATGCCTTTTTAAACTGGAGTTCACAATCTAAGAATAATATAAAAACCACAATAACATAACATACATTAATGTGACCATAATAGCCAGACAAAACGCTGCAAAACAGAGGTTATCACCTATCCACATTCTACCCTAACCATGCATGGAACTGATATTTGGAGAACATGATAGCTATTATACGTATATAGTATTAACCAAGACCCTGATACCAATTGTTGAGGATTGCAGAGTTTTTAATGACTCGACTGTAGTGTATATGCATAATACCAAAAAAATTAATATAATTAGCAGAGATTAATCTACATGATTAGAATAATACCTTCGTTGATTCCGAATAGCTACATGTATTAGCCGCTCGATCACAACCTTAAAGCATTTTGCTGTATTTCTCATACATCCCTTACTTCAAAGAGAGTGGGCTCGCGGATGTTAGGATTCTTATTCTAAAACGTGAATCTCGGAATATCTCATAACCCTAGGTACTAATAGAGTGCGTATAAATAAATATTACAGTAGGAACCAAATGATAAGTATGATTAGGTTTTCTACATAAATAAAAACTCCTAATCTAACTAGAATTAATCCTTATTTATATAAATTATAATTAAGTCTGCTAAATAATTATAATTGCACTCTTTGTCACATCAAAATTTTACATCAAGTTTTTTTTTTAAATGCTTATTTATCTCTCCACGTTAAGATGACAGATATTTGTTTATTAAATTAAATTATTAATAATTAAATTTAATAAACTTATTTAATTCCTTGAGACCTTTCACTAAACTTTTTTGATATGTCGAATTCATAATCCACCAGTAAGGTTTGACATAATCAAAACTTATAAACTTCCTCAAGGAGGTATCATCAATCCCTATATTAGGACGTGAATTTCATCAATAATTAATATTCATCATATATGTAATGTGACTGTCCAACTCACTGAGTTTATTGACCCACAAAGAATCTCATTCTTTTGTGAATCAAAATAATAAATATTAAATGAACATGTCTATTTATTAATCACAATTAAGAGTATAAGCACTCATAATAAACATGAGGTATTAATTATTTTATATAGTCAGTATAAAAAATGATTATCTCAACATGGGCATATTCAATACACACAAAGTATGCTAGTGCAAGGAGTTAGAACTATACCGTTCTCCATAGTCAAGATCGACCAATTAAAACCTTGCACTACAGTCCTACTGATGGTGTGTTTAGTTCCATCTAAGACGGTAAACAATAATTTTATATTCCACAAGAATTGATGATCTGATCTTCCGTATGTAAGCCGTACTCTATATACCAAATCATCTACTCTATAGAATAAAAGACATACATGCACAATCATTAAATAAATAATGCAAATATAAACATTGCTCACACAGATTCTCATTAAAATAAAATAACTAATTTATTAATAAATACTAAAGTCATGACACAAAACATGTCTTTTAGTATAAATCCCTAACATCAACATCGGCCGTAAATCATGATTCTGGTAAAGCCAAGAGGAGAGAGAGAGGTAGAGATGATGACAAATGACACTTACCCACCGTCAACGGCTATACGATCTGGTAGAGCCAAAAAGAGAGAGAGGCAATGAAAGTGAGAAGGAAATGACGACAAGGGAGACGAACTATGGTAGACATGGCGACAGACATCCCTTACCCACCAGTAGTAGCCATCGACGATTAGGGTGGAGTGGGTGAGAAAGAGATGAACTCAAGCAGCTAGGACAACAGACCCCTTTTTACTTTGGTTGTTTTTTTGAATCAACGGTGTAAATCTAATTGGAATAAAAATGGCTGGTGAGATGAAGTTAAATTAGACTAAACTAAAGAATGTAAAATTTTTGGCCTAATTAGAATAAATTGAAAATGCTTGGCTAAACTGGAATAACTTGAAATAACTATTCTATTTTTTTGGTTTGGTTTGGTTTGGTTTGGTTAATATGTTTTTTCAAATTTTAAAACCAAATTGAACCAGATATATTCATTTTTTCATACATTCAAAACAAAATTTATTGATATGGCCTACGAAACCAAACCAAACCAAACCAAACCAAACCAAATTTTTTAGTCGATTTGTTGTTTTTTTGCTTTTCTTACACCCCTAATACACATATTTAAGATATACATATATGAACAAGTTGTATATAGATAGATAGACAGACAGATAGATAGAACTTTTGTTGCAAACTCAAATAATATTACAATAGAGAGAGTTACAAAAGAGAGATAGATAGTCAGATCCCACAATTAGGGGTATCATCCCTTTTATAGAAAATTAAAGATAAGTCTTAAATCAACTTTAACTATTACACATGTGAAACAAAGAAATTTGAATAGTACAAGGTGGATAACTTTTACTATTCCATTTTTGACAAATAAAAAAAATAAATAGTAAATATTAATATTCATACAATAATTGAACAAACAAACAAAAATAGACTGCAAAGTTTTGATAATAGACCTAATTGTCATGAATGACGTTCTTTTAAAAATACGTTATGGGTAACACTTTCTTCTTGATTTATTCAGGTCTTTATTTAAAGAATCCCAGAAGGCAGCAAGATGCTGATTCTGTTTATCAAGCTCCTCTGAATTGAGCTCACCATCTAGGCCTTGTCCTTCACCAGCAAGAATATGATCGTCATCATCACTTTCCTCAATAGAGAGCATGAATGAATCTTCCTTAGAGCTGCTACATATAGTTGGCTTAAAAGAAGTTTTGAATTGATTTTTGAAGAAATTCATACATTTTATCATAAGATCTTGGTATGAA
>BRYE01000005.1:2865000-2870000 GCA_030159115.1 Actinidia arguta var. hypoleuca | reverse complement strand
TTCTCTTTTGTGAGTATAAGAGATTGAAACATCTATTGCAAATTGATCACGAAATTCTCTTAGCTCTTTTCTGCTATTTAAATTTTATTTTTTAATTTGTTTTTGTAATTTGAAATCATTAAAAATGTTTAATCATTCTTTAATAATTATTGATATTAATTGACCATAAATATAACTATTATCGTCAATTACTTAATTATCTTCCCTTGTCTTCTAACTTTTTCAGTAAAGAGATTTGGCAAGTCATCTATAAATTTAGTTTTTCAATGTTCAGTTATAACATATTCTCTAAGCATTACTTTTGCTAGGAAGACATCTTTATACCATCTAAAATGTGTTAAAGATCAGCACCTTAAATTTTAAAGTAGGTATCTTTGGCTTTCAGCATTGCTGTTAATCGTACCTACAAAATGTAATAATATAGCTTGTATTAGTGTATAAACACATCGTTTTGTTGGATTATTTGTCCTGCCTCATTTTGCTCTTGTTTTATAGCATTTAATACTTCAGCCCTATTATTAGTCAGAAAATTATCTCACCAACCTTTTAAAGATCCCACAAAACCTCATTACCATTGGCTTTGCAAACAATAGAATACATAATCATCTGATTCATAACCCTTGTAATTTGATATTTTGCCATAACATCAATACTCCATGAATAAATATGTCCACTAGAATATGCTTGTTGAGTAAATCTTCTTCATACAAAACATCTTAAGGAGTAGCTCTATGATAATAATGCCTATAAGAACCTCCATATGAAGTATCTTTATTGATTTTAGCATAACCAATTTTATTCAACTTTGTTTTACTTTGCATATCCTGAAATATTTTTTCAATATTATCATCTTCTGAATCAGATATTTGTTCAGAAGCCTTAATTTTAAACATATTAAGTTGTAATCCTATTAACTTACTAGTTAATAAATCCAAAAATTCATTATCTCTTCGTGGATCTGTTAAATTAACTTAGGAATATTTATTGGAGGTTTGATATTAACTGGTTGAATATGAACTTTTTTAGAACGAATAACCTTCTCTTCTTCCTTTACCAAACCTTCAATCCTAAATAATTGTTGACTTATTGTCTGTAAATTTAAATTTATAAAATTATTTTATTTTATAATTTTGTTACTTATTTTATCTGCTTCTATTGGGAGATTATATGCAACTACTTGAAGAATATTCTATAACTAAAGAAGTTGTCGAAGGATGTATTAGTTTTTCAGAGTTACTAGAAGAATATTCTATAGCTAGGGAAGTCGTTGGAGGATGTATTGACTGCATGATTTTTAAGTCAGTAGTATTCGAATTTCTCAAATGATCTTCTAAAACAAGTATACTACTTTCATCATATTTTTTAGCTTCAATATAGTCAAGATATATTTTCCCATAATAAGTGGTTATAAACCATTCTGGAAAAGGAAGTAATCTTTGAATTTTTTTTCTAAATGATTATAATAAGCTTTTTTTATAAAATTCAGCTTCATTTTTACAATTTTTTACATACCATCTTACAAAATCTTCATATTTAGGTACATAAGATTTACTCGCATATTATTTTCTAACAAATGATGTATATATCATCTCTGTCAAAAAACTTTTTTATTTTCAATATTAGTCATAGACTATAATTGATTTCACTAGCAGTAGGAGAAGTTCTCCTATTATTTTGCTCTTGATATATACCACGTGGTATTTGATTAGAAGATATTCTAATTCTTTCAAATGATATATTTTCATCAATTTCTTCTATAGGCTCACTTGCAATTACAGATGACCTAGCACTAGTTGATGGTATAGATACCTTATAAGTTAAACCTACCATGTCTTGTTGATAAAATTCTAGAAAACTGAGAAAGATTTTTTCTAAAATTAAGAATAACATCTCCTTCCCTAATTTCATTATTTGGTCAACACTACTATTAATAATAGGAGTTGGAGAAACAGCATTATGAGTTGTCCATGATTCAAGAAAATTAATTTATTCCCATGATATCATCCTAGTTGATGCTAGATTTGAAGTCAACATATTTGATTCAATCAAAGTTCTATATCCTAATGTATTGTTATATTTTTAACATTAGGCGTTAAGGTAGTCATAACCTTGTAATACATACGGTATATAACCACAACTGTTTCAAATCTAAGGAGAAAATTATATCCCTTTGTTTGTATTCTCAAATTTACCACTTCACACCTATATTTTTGTCAAATAAAAACAAAGTTAATTTTTGATAAATATTAAAAAATACAAGACCATAGCATAAACTAGTTTCGATGCCCCCATGAGAGATGAACTCTAGTCCACACGCATGACATCTCTTAATGTGGCTTGTAGACAAGCATTCATTCCTAATAAAATTAAGAGTTTAAAAGCAACTTGTACCCAACATATATGCATAAATTTATACTTACTCTTTATCTAATAAGGTCACTAAGATTAAGTAAAAATAAAATTTCATTATTTTAACTCAAACTTAAGGTTTGTTCCATAATTTTAACAGTTATACTGTTACTGAAACTGAACATACCTCTCTTATATATAGTATGTTTTTAAACAACAGGAATGATCCATTTATTCAACTATTCTTGAATATTGTTATATTCAATAAGAATCATATTTTTAACCGATTCTGGTTCAATTGATGAATTGGCCATATACTTTTTAACTGATATCTATTTAAACTTTTAAGTTTTAATTTTGTCAATTTCATTCTTAAAAGTTTTAAATTTAATAAAATTAATCTAATTTCAAACGATAGTTAAATCGTTAATAGTTACGATATACACCAACTATTCCTACAGTATTCTTTCCTTCTCATTTTAAAACAAATAAATTTTTTTTCTTCTCATTTTGAAATTTTATTTACTCATTCTTTTTTTCTTTTCTTTTCTCTTTATTTATATAAGTTATTTTATTGTTTTTCTCCTATAACAAACAAACAAAAATTGTTTTCTTTCTCATTTTTATTTTAATTCCTTACAAAACCAAATAAAGAACAATAAATTAATTTTCTCTTGATTCTTCCTTTCAATTCTACTTTTTATGCTTTCTCTTTATTTATTTATTTTTCACGAGTTCCAAACACAACAAGTAGAATTACGTAAAAAATATCAGTATATGACTGTGAGAATAAATTATTCGTTAGTCTTCATTCACCTAAAGTTAGCGGCACCAACTAATTCCAATCCAAAATGAACTGAAATCATCTTGTATGAGGTTTTTCCATTTGTAAAGCCCTAATCGAAACACTATCTCATTCCAAAATGACTTAAAAAATTTGGTCTATTTAAATAAATACAAAATCTAAATTCTGTAATTTATCTTGTTAATTTGTTCAATTATGGCCTTAAAAAGAGGGTATGAAGTACTTTCCATTCACTTTAGGTAAGAACCAATTGGTTCTGTTAATTCTAAGTAGACAGAGATTAACGAATATTTTAAACGATTACCTGATTAAAATTACATGCTTTGATTTGTTACAATTGAAAATTATAAAATTTAATTTATTCTCATAATTAATTTTTTTTATATAATTTTTTTAAAAAATATATAAAAAATAAAAAATCTAAAATAATTCAATTTATCCGAGACATACTAATTGGATGAAGGGGTGTTGATTTGATGGAGACTCCACATCACTGTTCAATTGTCAGATATTCTGATTCTGTGAAAGTTTGTCAGTTTTCTCTATAGGAGCCACTGGTTAAATAGGTGGAAATTAAAAGTGAAACTACTGTATTGGGTTTTGGCTGTTCCTTTGAAAGTATGCAGAAGCTTGAATTTTTCCGAGAACAAACAAATCTCTCTATAAAGGCATTTTGTTGGAAAGTGATGGAGTCAATTCAACAGTTTGAGGCCAAAATAAAAAAGTTACCATAACATCAACAAATGTATAAACTTCACCTACGAAGACTAGACAACAAAGTCCAAAATAGTTTCATTGCCCGTTAGAGCTAGGCATTTGTCAAATATATTAGGGCAAATTACAATGTCCTCCAATGAGATTTGCATTTAATATAGAATTACCATAACCTCTCCGAACATTTAACTTTGCAGTACATTTTCCTCTTCTTCCTTCCGTTAGTTCACCGTCAAGTCAACTAACCAGTTTTAAACAACTCAGCAGTCAAATAATAGAATATCCCAATTTTACCCCTATGCAAATTCAATATTTTTTGTATGTCATACAAAACTCTTTGCATTGACCCCACCTACTGCCACTTCCACCGCCACCACCATTCCTCCCACTCCCACTCCCACTACTACTGCCAATACCTCACATGCGTGATGTGGCCATCATAACCACAACAACTTGGAGCTACTGCAACCACCTCACTACCATCTGAACCATCACTTCATAAAACACCATCACCATGACCCCAAATTTGTTTTGCAGAATGCTGACCCTTGGTTCAATTTTGAAACTCCCAAGCATAAATTTCCAACTCCAACACTATGTTCTCTCAGTTCATCACAAGCCGTAAAAACCCAATTTCATGTGAATAGCTAATAATGGATGATTTTAGTGTTGATGGGTTGATCGGCACTCGTGAATTATGGTGGTTGTACGGTGACTCCGTGGGACTGCAATTCCTTAAGGTATGGGCGCTATTGTGCATGGGTGTATATTCGTGTGTGGATATAAAGAGAGAAAGAGAGAGTGTGTGGAGGTGTGGATGGTAGAAGTGGAAGAGAGAAACTCGAAGATAGACATATGCGGTGGCATATTAATGGTTGACGATGGTCGCTGGTGGCGCTTGATGGCTGGGCCGAACTGCAACATAGGAACAATGAGAAAAGGCCATCAAAGTTGTCCTGCTATAACTTTTCGACGGTCAAGTTAAATGACAAGAGAAAATAAGTTTATGTAGAGAGAGGGAGTTTCTTGAACTTATATAGCATACTGCGACGCGTGTTTGGACACGCTGACTGTTATGTCAGTGAGTAGACGACTGACCCTTAAGACATGACTAGTAGCTAGCATGTCATGT
>BRYE01000005.1:2822500-2825000 GCA_030159115.1 Actinidia arguta var. hypoleuca | reverse complement strand
TTTGATAATATTCTTTTGGGTTTTGTAATCTCCAAAATAATGGCCATTTTCTGTCACAATCATACCCAAAAAAACCCGGATTGTGATATATTCCGGCCCTGAAAGCGACGAAACGCATCAAAATTAGGCAAATGAAACCTCATGATGATGATGCTCGGCGTCATCGACGCGTATCATACTGATCCAAAGTCAATAACTACTTGTAAATACATTGCCTACTTCGTTGGCTAGCTGGAGATTTGGTATAAAATGGAAACAGAAAAAAATACTCAGATGGCGTGTAAACCTAACCCCAGCTTTCACTGACTCACACACATGAACTTACCTACCGGCTTTTCGTTTGTATTCGTTTTTGGATAATACTTGCGGCTTTAAACCACCCGAATCCAGCTTCAAAATTAGTGAAAGACATAAGAATTATTAAAGGTCATAGACAAATCAAACTCTTTGAGGCTCGTGATAAAACTTAACGGAATATTAGATTACCTACCAATTTACACATAATGGGTAGATGCTTTCCAACAAATTTTGGAATGTGTGACCAGACTCAAACACTTGACATTTCAATAAAAATTGTAATAATTTGAGCAACCCAACGTTAGGTATATTTTTCTTAATTTTCTATATCTTCTGTTGTTATATTTTTCCTATTTTTTAAAATCAACTTTCCATCAGAAACCGCCCCCCCCCCCCCCCAAAAAAAAAAAAAATAAAAAAATTTCTCATTATTTTCTCAATATGGACCCCGCTTAGGCCACTATGAAAACAAAAGTTTTTCTCATTTTTTTTTCTCATGGATGGATCCATTTTTATAACAAGTATTAAATTTTTGACCATTTTCAGGGAGACGGTATTAGTCTCTCGCGCATGCAATTTTATAAAAAAAATTTATAGTCCCCCTATAATTCATGAATAATACAGAATTGTCTCTCTAATTTTTTAAAATTATTTTGATTGACCTACTACTTTTTTGGACAATTGGATGGGAGGACGAATTTTGCCTTTGGCAAAACTTGAACCATTGTCATCATAATGAAAACAAAAAGTTCTACTAACAAATTGACTAACCATTTTATGAGAATTTCTACGTAAGCATGAAATCTTATTTATTTCCTTAATATATAAATTATACTGACTGGGTATATAAATGTCATTATTTTTAATTAAAAAATTCATAAAAATATGTTTTTAATTTACATAAAATTAAATGAAAACAGTTAGGCAAATGGTATAGATTTATTAGTGTTGTTGCTATTTTTTTGAAGCTTATGTAACAGATTATCATTTTTCAAAGCTAGACTTAAATATTTTTTTTCAATTATCCTGGCACCCCCTAAACACAATTTTTGGCTTCGTCCTTGCTCTCGCGCCGCGCATCCTCGCCCTCAATTCCACATTTCATATAGGGAAAATGAACTAATACTTGTAAAATTTGAACTACGAATCTACAAGTGAAGATTCAACTATTTTACCAACTAAAGTATTTTATGCAGTTTTTAAGTTCTTAAATAATTTATAGCTTTAATTTGTTGTCCTCTATGGCATACTTTTTTTTTATAGAGATTTTTAACTGTTTTTATTATTTTATTTTTTTTTTTTAGTAATTTTTTTAATTAAAATTTAATACATTTTCGATTTCTAGTTTGAAAATATAGTAAAAGTTTTAACTTAATTTGGAGAAAAGTCGACAAATTAATTATTTTTTTTTAAATTTTTGCCCTTTTGTACATAAGTGGAGCCCATGGCTACCCATATGGCCATATGCATTGCTGGCTTTCCAGCCATCGATTTGTTGGTTCTAACCTATACAGGGTTTGTCCCCTGAATAAGACTAGAAACAGAAAAGAGAGAGCGAGACAGAATAAGAAATAGAAACAACAGTCCCAGTTCGTTCAATCAACACTAACATTGAGAGAAAGCTCACCCTTCTCTTCCCTCTCTCTCTCTCTAAAGAGGAGAGAGAAGTTAGAGGCACCTTCTGAACAACCAGGACTATATATTTCTGTGTATCAAGTGTGGGTTTTGACGGATCTGTAGATCTAACACCTTCATTCCCACATGGGTTGCTCTGTTTATGTCAAATCGACGTCGTTTTCGTTCGGTATGGTTCAGTAGCTGACCCGAAACGCCACAAGAAACCGCCTAATCGTACTGTGAGTGATTTCCCTTTTGTTACCGAGAACTAAACTATGTGATTGGTGTGGTTAATGGGTTTTCTTCATTGCGTTGTTCTGCTATTTGGCATTTGAAATTTACTTGGTTTTGAAAAAGTAGTTTGATTCAAGTTGGATTTTGAAGGTAGATTTGAAATTGTATAATTTATCTGGATGAGGGTCATGTTTGTTTTCTTTTGTAAGATAAGGAATTGTGTTCATTGTTCTGTAGTTCTTGCTTTTCGCATTTGAAATTTTCTTGGTGTTTTGGTGTGTGACAAACAGACAAAGTAGTTGTTTGGTTGAAGTCTCGGTTTGTAAGATAAGGAATTGGGTTTATTGTTCTG
>BRYE01000005.1:2805000-2807500 GCA_030159115.1 Actinidia arguta var. hypoleuca | reverse complement strand
TAACCTATTTGAAGAGATAAAATTCTATTGGCCCCGAATTTAATTATACCAAGAAAAGTCTCTTGATTTTAAAATGGTTGATCCAGATTTATTTAGTTATGTGGCCTATATACTCAAATGAATCTAAATTATTTATTTTGAATTCGAAAAACTATTTTAATTCAAATTTAAGAACCGTAACACTGTTGATCATTCGTATCTATTTAACTCATAAAATTAAATTAAGTTTTGTCCTTGGTATAGTATCGATTTGATTTGTATAGAAAAAACCCAATCTGACAAATTGGAACTCAAATTTTACCAATTAGCAACAAAAATAAAATGAAATAAAATTTAATTACCATTTCAAGGCAAAGAAATAAAAATTTCAGAAACTAAACGCATGAAGAAGAGTTGGTCAACAAGATCATCCCATCACAGGTCCTCCATGACCCCCCTGCGACTCATAAATCGAGAGAGAGAGAGAGCTTGCATATATGGCCATGTTTTAAGAAGTTGAGCTCTTATATTATTATGGCAATAGGACTTTTGGTGGTTAGTCAGGGTTAATTTTACTACTAGTATACGTAGTTTTATCAAAGTTTAAATTTGGTCACTGTACTTTTCATTTGAACAATTAGGTCCCCTAAAGTTTCAATCTAGTTCTAATATAGTTCCTATCAACAGATTCAATACCACGGAAAGCGAACACGTGTAACTCAAACGTTTATTTTCAGGAACCAAAGTCAAACTTTGGTCAAACTATAGAGATGGATTTTGTTAAAGTTTTGGTCTCTAAAAATGGTATTGTGAGTTTTCACGTGCTTGTTTTTCATTCAAATTGTTAAAGAATATCGATGGGAACTATATTTGAACTAGATTAAAACTTTAGGAACTTAATTGTTAAAATTAAAACTGTAAAAATCAAAGTAAACCTTTTATCAAACTACAAGAACCCATAGTAAAATTTAGCCTTAAGCAAACACGTGAAGATCAAATGGTCATTTTTAGGAACCAAAGTCAAACTACGGTCAAACTATAGGGATGAATTGTGGTAAGATTTTGGTCCCTAAAAAAGGCCTTGTGAGTTTTCACGTGCTTGTTTTTCATTCAAATTGTTAACGGATATCGACGGGGACTATATTTGAACTAGATTGAAACTTTAGGGACCTAGATGTTAAAATTAAAACTATAAAAATCAAAATAAATTTTTTGTCAAACTACAGGGACCCATAGTGAAATTTATCCTTAGTCTTATGATATTTGCTTGCGAGTCTTTGTGTTTCTAAGTCACCTGACAAGTGCACACTCTCGCTTACTAGAATTTGGGAACTAATGAAATAGGTGGTTAAGTTAAACAACTTTGTTTATTGATCCCATGAACAATAATACCCTCTTATGCATTTGATTGAAACAGGACGATGCCTCTCTCATTTAAAACAATGAAAGGCCACTATTTTTACTAATTAATTATCAAAGACTGTGAAGGAATTGTCATGATATGACATACCCAGATCGATTGAGTTACAGAAAATCAGTAAAAACAATCACATAAATAAGAAAATATAAGAATTTATGTGGTTTGACAGTGTGTCTACATCCCCAACAAAGAGAGATCATGACCCCCGGAATTGATCGAGTGCGAGCAAGCTATCCTGAACACCTAATTATAGATAGAGAGAAGACCTTGACTATAATCCATAAGGGCTTCGGCCACCTGTCTCTGTAGGAGACTATTTGGTCAGAGCTCTAGACGTATGGATAGAGACCCAAGGAGGAACGGTTGCAGACCACCACCACCACATGAAAGTTTTTTTAAGTCCGTAATTTTATAATAGTATTAGCTATTAATATTTTCAAATCATACAAGTTTCCCACCAACAAGAAGAATGCTTTTATCTGATACGATCACATCCAAGAACCTTAGATTAAATTTTTAGCCTTCGCGTGAAAGCTAATCATCAACCACCCCCTAATCAAGAATTTATTTTATATTAATTGCTTTTATTTGTGATCCCTATCATGAAAAGAACTCAACTAACAAGAGCAGAAAAGAAATGGTTTTATATGTTCCTTATTCAGTGATCTGTTGACAGCTTTATTCTCTGCCATCTACTTGAAAATAACACACGCGATGGTTGTTTGGTGGATTCATTGGATTGTGTTAGTTATTTTATAGCTTTGATCAAAATTTTATATTTTTTTTAGTTCATTATGAATTAGTCTTTATAAAAATGGTAAAGTTAATCACTCAGGAATTGACCCGGTGGTCTACGCCTGTGATTTGAAAGGCTACTAGCTTCGAAATCTCTTATGTGTTATCAATTCTTGAGTTGAGTCAATTTATACAGAATTTTGTTTCAAATTTAATCGAATCTCCCACTAGTAAACGATATGATTAGTTTTTTAAATTAGTTGGTCCTTAAGTCGGATACTGAGTTATCAAATAAAAAGGGTAAAGTTGCTACTTACCTAAATACCCTATTTGTTTATGCCTTCCATACGAGTTTTTATATTAGCA
>BRYE01000005.1:2770000-2785000 GCA_030159115.1 Actinidia arguta var. hypoleuca | reverse complement strand
GTAATTGGGGGACTCAAAGAAGGATCTGACCTTGTCCTCAAACCCAATTTTTGCTCCGAGTAAATTGCAAGTTTCAACCGCATAAGAAACCAACTAGCACAACCAGGGACAAAAACACTTTATTGTATCGTCAATTTATATCATACATGGTAAAAGTTTAAATGGATTCAGATTCATAGTAATTTCTATATCGAAAACTCGTAACAATTACAATCCACATCAAAATTCGTGCCAATTACAACCAGGCAGCTGGTTACGTTCGTTATTCTGCATAGATCGTTCGAGTTGTTGCTGAGGTCAAAGACCGAGATCCTGAACAATTCTTACTGTTGGTTGTTTGTCCCAAATTTCTACCAAAACATTTGTCATGCAACTTTTTAGTAAATATCTAAACTACCTTTTAAAGGAGAATAAGAAAGCATAATGGTATAGTTATGGACAATTTTAAAAAGTTGAGCAAAAATGTGAAAGACTCTATTATAACTCAACAATTAAAAAAAATGCAGTATATTTGGTTAAGATGAAATTCGTAAATCACTACTAAAAATATAGTGATTTCATTATTTTTAGGGATCCGTTTTTATTCCGTTCTCCCACAATCCTTTCTATTCTCTCTATAGTTCATTAAAATACTCCTAAATATTCATTTGTAATCAATCATTTAAGGCTGTGTTTGGAGCTTATTTTGAGAATATGGGCAAAATAACTTCGTGTTTTATTTATGCAAGGGTAATTTTGGACAAAAAAAAATGTCACTCTAAATAAAACATTGTACCTCTATGTGTTTCCATTTTTCACTACTGGAAATAACAATTGGAGTACAAAATCGCTTCATGTTTGTTTTGGCTTCCTCCTTGATTGGAGCAGAAATGGAAGTCCGAAATCGTGTAGAAATATACGGGTATGGATCGTTTCATTCTTGATCTTCAACCATCGTTAAAATGACATATGTATTTGATGTAAATATTTTTCTTTTAAGTTATCAAATTAGTATTTCTCAGATCTTTTTTCTTTTCACTAATAGTAATTTTCGAGCTTCTGCTTCTATATTTGTCTTGACATCCGTATATCTCCTGATGGAAAGCATTCATTTAATTTTGAATTTGGTAATTATGAACATGAATCAAAATCAATGAAATAAGACTAGTATCGTTTCATAAATATGGAAAGCATCCATTTACTTTTAGATTTTGTAACCATGAACATGAATCATAATCAATGAAATAAGAATAGTATCTTTTAATCGATAATATAAGACACAAATATTTTTGAATCTTTCAAAATACCTCCTATCATCTACGGTTGAAATTTATTTGAATTAATCCAATGATTGAGATTTCCCCTGAAACTATTTTTTCTCCCCCTAAAAATAGCACTTCTTTATTCTCAAAAGGAGTTGGACCCACACCAAAAAAAATTAAAACACTCTTTTATTTGTTTCTCATTTTTTTATATTGATCTTTATTTTATAACAATGTATCTTTTCGTATACACATGTAATGTATCTCTTATCTGACGTTTATATCTTATTTATGTTTTGATTGTAAAACTCTAACAAGTATTTTTTTGCATAATATTCGTCGACAGAGACAATTACTAATAAATATAAACATAACAAAAGTTTTTTTTTTTTTTAATTTTTTTTTTTTCCCTCCACACAGATCATTCTCTTTCCTACGGATTCTATCTCGGATGGCGGATAGAATCATTTCGTGTGGTATACTTTCAAAACTCTAAAATGGTTAATCCTGCCCCCAGTGGCGATTGGCCTTGTCCTGAAACCAAACACAACATTGTTGCTTTTCGTAGCCAACACGCATAAGGGTATTCTCGTCAACAAAAAAGCACACGGGGAAATACGCACCCCGCGCATCTTAGTTTCTTTAGTCAAGTATGCACTTTGCGTGAGCGAGGCGGTGTTTGCATCTATAAATACCCTTCCAAATCCAATCCCTCGGTCGTTTCTCGAGTCTCCTTCGTTCCAAAACGTGTCGAGAGAGGAGGAAGAGAGAGGTAGGTCTGGACAGCAGGTCGAAGTCTGCCGGAAAAAAATAGAAATTGATTGAAAACATAAAACAGGGAAAACGAAAACACAAATCGAATTTTACCGCTAAAAACTTATGCTTCTCTGATTTTCGGTAACAGTTTTGAATTGAAAACCCTAGATTTGAATTCACTCAAAGTTCTCCGCCATGGACAAGCGGTTTCAGTACTCTCCGGCGGGGATAGCCAGAGTCCGAGCAGTCCAGTTCGGCGTCCTCAGCCCCGAAGAAATCGTAAACCTAAAACCTCTGAATTCACTGTTTACGCCATGATTGGTAAGGCCTTGTTTGGCTTTTGCTTAAATGGCTGTTGTGTGCGTTTTTCGTGAATTTTGGTGCAGAGGCAAATGTCGGTGGCGGAGATACGCCACGCGGAGACAACGACGAAGGGGAGGCCGAAGGTGGGCGGTCTGAGCGACCCTCGGCTCGGCACCGTTGATCGGAAGACCACGTGTGAGACTTGCACGGGGAGTATGGCTGAGTGCCCTGGGCATTTTGGCCACCTTGAACTCGCGAGACCGATGTTTCACGTAGGGTTTATGAAGGCCGTGCTCGGTGTCTTGCGCTGTGTTTGCTTCAATTGTTCCAAAATACTAGCGGAGGAGGTGTGTTATAAGTTATACCTCCCCTGTTTACAGATCAGCTTGTGCATGCATATTTTATGTGTGCACGCGCGCGCGTTTTGTGTACATGCATACACATTCACAATAGAAAGAGAATGGTGACTTTCGGTTTCCTTTTGAGTTTAGCGTCTCTACTAGAAAGAGATGAGACTTATCAAAGTCGAGAGGGAGAGAGGAATTGTAATAAACTATTTAGAGAATGGGAGAGACAAAAGCTTTTCTTGTGTTGGCAATGTGAAGTAGGCCAGAGATCAAATACGAAAAGTTTAATATATTTCCATGAATTTCTGAATTAGACTGAATTCTTTTGTAATGAATAACTAGTAGGAGGCCAATCTTCATAGACATGCAGGTTTGTTTGTCTGTTTGGCTAGTCAAGCATGGGATAATTCATAGATCTTTGGGCTTTAATAACCAAGGAATAGAAACTTTACAAATAAATTCCAAGGACTGGCGTTACATTTATGTCATTTTATATGTATATACATGGTTACATTTATGTCATTTTATACGCATCTATATGGTTACATTTATCTGCATTCCTAATGTGCCTAATACCTATGGTGTAGCGCCTGGCAGCTATTGTGAATCATCTTAGAATAGAGTATTGTGTAAATCAACCAGAAAATTCATGCAGTACCTATCTTTTATTTTTGTTTTAATGTGTTTGGTTGACACCAATTATTTGCTATAAGCTTTTTCTATACACATAGTTATGCTTCTTTGAATATGGGATGGTGTGCTGGAATTATATGACTGGTCTAGATGGATCTTGGTGTTGGTCACCCTTCTAATTGTATATGCACGAGTTTGTATGTGCATTTTTCCTATATATGTACAGAACAGCAAACCCATTTGCCTAGTTTAGAAAGCCCATTCTATTTCATTAGTGAAGTTAAACGTCCTATATTACAAAAGCCAATTCGCTGAAGTGCAGGAAAATGCCCCTGTAGTAGATGTCTTTCATATTGGCCTGGGACTATGTTCTTTGTTTTTCATGTTAGATAATTACTTGTGTTGTATCATTGTTCTTCTTATCTGGTGAGCAACTAAAGGCAGTTACCGTAATGCTCTGCTTTTCAAAATAGATTCATATGGTGGCACCGAGTGAGTCGAGTTGTACTATTTACATTTTATCATTGGTGGGGTTCTGCTTGGTATTTTGTTTTTTGACACCACTGCTTGTCCACTCCACATGATCTGTTTTGATGCCAAGAAGATTGATGGAAACAAGAATGCCTGCTGAGCTTTTGAGTATTTGCGTTGTGGCTTATTGTTAGGGATAACATTGGTTCATGTTATAATCCATGTTGTGCGCGCGCGTGTTTGTCTCAAAATAAAAAGTGTACTTTGGTGCATTGTTTTATTTTAACTTTCCCCTCCCAGACACCTATTAATGGGTACTAACTGGGCGTAACTTTTGTTTTAAATTGTTCTTCAAAATAAGGCTCCAAAAAGGAAAGCACAAAACACCTGGATAGCCAGTACATTTTAGCGCACTTCACTTTGACCTCTCATAGGGAAGATACAACAATAGGTTTTCTGTCCTCTGAAAACAAAAAAATATCAACATATAACACAAGTAAACGATAACTAATTTGTTCCATTTATAATTTTCTAATGTTCTGCAGGAAGACTCAAAGTTCAAGCAGGCTTTGAGAATGAGAAACCCCAAAAATAGGCTTAAGAAAATTCTGGATGCTTGCAAGAATAAAACAGTATGCGAAGGTGGTGATGAAATTGAGATCCAAGGTCAAGATTCTGAAGAGTCACTTAAAAGGAGTCATGGTGGTTGTGGTGCTCGCCAGCCTAAGATCACTATTGAAGGTATGAAAATGATTGCAGAATACAAAGCTGGGACAAAGAAAAATAATGATCAAGAACAGCTTCCTGAACCAGTAGAACGAAAGCAACTACTTTCTGCAAAAATGGTAATCAATCCTGCGTGCAAACCGCTGCTTCTTTCCTCCTTGCTTGTTAGTTTTTCCTTCCTCTCATCGTGAACGATGTCTAAATGCTATGTCGCATGTTGTATCCCTTTCAGGTTCTAGATGTTCTGAGGAGAATAAGTGATGAAGACTGCCAATTGTTAGGCTTGGACCCAAACTATGCTCGTCCAGATTGGATGATTCTTCAAGTTCTTCCAATACCTCCACCTCCCGTGAGACCCGTTGTGATGATGGATACCTCATCCAAGAGTGAGGCAAGTCTCTTCCTTTTGCATTCTTTAATTTTTTTATGGACAGCTGTCATGGATTTTTGAGACATGGATTAATTTGTTTCTTTCTGTCCCTCGTACTTGTGTATCTTGGATTCCACTGCATGAAATTCTGACTGGGAATTTATGACCTGCAGTCCACTACTGATTCTGACTCCCGGTCCTTTTGCAGGATGATTTAACTCATCAACTGGCGATGATCATCAGGCACAATGAGAATCTTAGGAGACAGGAGAAAAATGGGGCACCTGATCACATCATCTCAGAGTTCAGTCAACTGCTGCAGTTTCATATAGCTACATATTTCGACAATGAACTACCAGGGCAGCCAAGGGTATGGTTACTTGTCATATTCTTGAACTCCTTGACATTTGGTTTGAAACATCATTGTGTACCTCTCTACTTTGCAGGCTACACACAGATCTGGTAGGCCTATCAAATCGATATGCAGTAGACTTAAGTCGAAGGAAGGGAGGGTCAGAGGTAACTTGATGGGGAAACGAGTGGATTTCTCAGCCCGGACGGTGATCACACCAGATCCAAATATTAACATAGATGAGCTGGGAGTGCCATGGAGTATTGCCTCGAATCTCACATATCCAGAAACTGTGACCCCTTATAACATTGAATGGTTTCATACCTTCTCCTTTTCCTCCTCATTTATTGTATCCTTCTATCCCATCTGTTTTTGTTATGTAATCTAACTGGAACATTTTCAATACTGTGTCAATATGTTTTTAGGTTGAAGGAGCTTGTTGAATATGGACCTCATCCTCCACCTGGTAAAACTGGAGCCAAATATATTATAAGGGATGATGGACAAAGGCTTGATCTTCGTTACCTGAAGAAAAGCAGTGATCACCATTTGGAACTTGGATATAAGGCACTGTCTATAAATTTGAAGGGCTCTTGTTTAGATACTGTATCTTTGCATTACCTGTAACTACCCTCTGCTTTCACTAATGCAGGTTGAGCGACACTTGGTCGATGGAGATTTTGTACTGTTCAACAGACAGCCTAGTCTTCATAAAATGTCCATCATGGGGCATAAGATCAAGATTATGCCACACTCAACTTTCCGACTCAATTTATCTGTTACCACACCATACAATGCTGACTTTGATGGGGATGAAATGAATATGCATGTACCCCAGTCATTTGAGACAAGAGCAGAAGCCTTGGAGCTCATGATGGTGCCTAAATGCATTGTGTCACCACAAGCAAATAAGCCTGTAATGGGTATTGTCCAAGATACACTTCTAGGATGCCGCAAGATCACTAAAAGAGATACATTTATAGAGAAGGTGCTTGTTAAATGGTTGTTATTCCATTCAACTACTTGCTTTTAGGGATTTATGGTGAGACCTGACCTAGTTTCAATGTTCTACAGGATCTTTTTATGAACATTTTGATGTGGTGGGAGGACTTTGATGGGAAAATACCTGCTCCTGCAATTCTGAAACCCAGGCCTCTTTGGACGGGAAAACAAGTTTTTAATCTAATCATACCAAAACAGATAAATCTCATAAGATATTCAGCCTGGCATGAGGAAACTGAAAAAGCATTTATAACTCCCGGAGATACTAGAGTCCTAATAGAGAAAGGGGAACTACTTTCTGGCACCCTATGCAAGAAGACACTTGGGCCTTACGGTGGTAGTCTTATTCATGTCATTTGGTATGAATGCTTTTTTATTTATGATTAATTCTTTGGTTATTATTGTTGTTATTATTATTATTTTACTCTTCCTAAATGTGTTGATGAACTCAGGGAAGAGGTTGGTCCGGATGCAGCTCGCAAATTTTTGGGCCACACACAGTGGCTTGTCAATTATTGGCTATTGCAGAATGGGTTTAGCATTGGGATTGGAGATGCAATTGCCGATGATAGCACGATGGAAGCAATCAATAAAACGATCTCTGAAGCAAAAAATAAAGTGAAAGAATATTTTAGGCTTACCCAAGAAAAGAAGTTGGAGGCAGAATCTGGGCGGACTATGATGGAAACATTTGAAAACAAAATCAACCAGGTGCTTTAGTCAAATATTTTAATTTCGTCCTCTACACAGTAATAAACGTATATGCACATATTGTAAATAAGCTTACATACTATTTAAAAGAAATGTTTTCCTTATGGATATCATATGAAACAAAATGAAATTCCTTTTTTATTAAAGATTTCATACTCGTTTAAAATGTCAGAAAACTAGGAATGTCATTGTTATATGTTACCATGATGATAGAACTGGTGACAATATGAATTGTGCAGCTTTAATAAACATGATGCTTATATGAGTCATCAGCCGAAGTATCACTTACCATTTTCTTTCCCCTTTTTCTCGTAATGTGATTCTCTAATGGTTAATTTAGTTTTCAGTTGCCTATCGGTAATTGGAATATAAAAGCAGTTATTTGGGATGGCCCTTATTTTATTGGTTATTTGGAAGCAACATATCTTAAAATTAATAAACCAAACCAAGCCTTTATCCCAAACATATGTTAAAATTAATAATAAAAAAATAGTATTTGAATGTTGTTGTAATTTCCATGTGATTTTTAACAACTATTGTAGTAGACCCTTAGTTTCAGCTACATAAGTACTTTTCTGTTCTAGTATTTTTATTCTGAATTCTCATCATATTGTTTTAGAAGAAAGTGTCTTAACCTATAGGTATAATGTACCATTCTTGCGCGGTCCTGTATTGTACTTCTCAGTATTGCCTGGTCTCTGTTTCCAGGAGCTGAATATGGCTCGTGATAATGCCGGAAGTAGTGCCCAAAAGAGCTTATCGGAGAGCAACAATCTCAAGGCAATGGTTACTGCAGGATCTAAAGGAAGTTACATCAATATATCACAGATGATTGCATGTGTGGGGCAGCAGAATGTTGAAGGTAAGCGAATCCCATTTGGGTTCAGAGGACGGACACTGCCTCATTTTACCCAAGATGATTATGGTCCAGAAAGCCGTGGATTTGTGGAGAACTCGTATCTACGAGGGTTGACCCCGCAAGAGTTCTTCTTTCATGCTATGGGTGGTAGAGAAGGTCTTATAGATACTGCAGTGAAAACTTCTGAAACTGGGTACATTCAAAGGCGACTGGTGAAGGCTATGGAGGATATTATGGTCAAATACGATGGAACTGTTAGGAACTCGATAGGGGATGTGATTCAGTTTCTCTATGGGGAAGACGGTATGGATGCAGTGTGGATAGAATCACAACCACTGGATTCTTTGAAAATGAAGAGATCAGATTTTGATGTTGCTTATAGATATGAGTTTGATGATGAAAACTGGAAGCCGAATTACATTGCACCTGAATACACTGAAGATTTGAAAACAATGCCAGAGCTCCGTAATGTGTTTAATGCTGAACTTCAGAAACTTGAAGCCGATAGATGCCAACTTGCAGCAGAGATTGCAACCACCGGTGATAGCTCTTGGCCACTGCCAGTTAATATCAAAAGACTTATCTGGAATGCACAGAAGATCTTTAAAATTAACCCTCTGACGCATTCTGATATGCATCCAATGGAGATCGTGGAAGCTGTAGACAAGCTTCAGGAGAGGCTTATGGTTGTTCCTGGTAATGATTTGATCAGCATGGAAGCCCAAAAGAATGCCACTCTCTTTTTCAACATCTTGCTTCGAAGCACATTGGCCAGTAAAAGGGTGTTGAAGGAATATAAGCTTACTGAGGAAGCATTTGACTGGGTTCTTGGTGAGATAGAGTCTCGTTTCTTGCAGTCACTTGTAGCACCTGGAGAAATGATAGGTTGTGTTGCTGCACAGTCCATAGGTGAGCCAGCAACGCAGATGACACTTAATACGTTCCACTATGCCGGTGTTAGTGCCAAGAATGTTACTCTAGGTGTTCCAAGGTTGAGAGAGATCATTAATGTTGCTAAGAAAATTAAAACACCCTCTCTCTCTGTATACCTGAAGCCTGGAGTGAATAAAGCTCAGGAGAAGGCGAAGAATGTCCAATGTGATCTGGAATACACTACACTGCGGAGTGTTACACAAGCTACGGAAGTATGGTATGATCCAGACCCCTTGAGCACTGTAATTGAAGAGGACGTTGAATTCGTTGAGTCCTACTTTGAAATCCCTGATGAAGAGATTGATCCCAAAAAGATTTCTCCATGGCTGCTTCGCATAGAGTTAAATCGTGACATGATGGTCGATAAGAAGCTAAGCATGGCTAACATTGCAGAGAAGATCAATCTTGAGTTTGGTGATGATCTAACCTGCATATTCAATGATGATAATGCTGAAAAGTTGATCCTTCGTATTCGTATCATGAACGATGAAGCTCCCAAGGAAGGGTTGTATGTCGTATCTGCCGAGGATGATGTTTTCCTCAAGAAGATAGAGAGCAATATGCTTACAGAAATGGTTCTTCGAGGTATACCTGATATCCATAAAGTTTTTATCAAAGAACTCAAAGGAAACAAGTTTGATGAGAACGAAGGGTTCAGGGCAGAAGAAGAGTGGATGCTGGATGCAGAAGGTGTCAATCTTTTAGCGGTTATGTGTCATGAAGATGTTGATGCCACTAGGACGAGGAGTAATCACTTGATTGAAATTATTGAAGTTCTTGGTATTGAGGCAGTTCGTCGATCCTTGCTGGATGAGTTGCGGGTGGTTATATCTTTTGATGGAGGTTATGTGAATTACAGACATCTGGCGATCTTGTGTGATACCATGACATATCGTGGTCATTTGATGGCTATCACTCGTCATGGGATTAATCGAAATGATACTGGTCCGCTTATGAGGTGTTCATTTGAAGAAACTGTGGACATTCTTCTTGATGCTGCCATACATGCTGAAACAGACTACTTAAGTGGTGTTACTGAAAATATAATGCTGGGTCAGCTTGCACCCGTCGGCACAGGAGGCTGTGTCTTGTACCTCAATGAGGAGATGTTAAAGCAAGCTATTGAGCTCCATCTACCAAGTTATATGGAAGGCAGCCTTGGCTCTGGCATGACACCTTTCTGTTCACCAGTTTCGGACGAGGGGTGGACATCTCCAAGTTATTTACCGAGTCCAAATCACGGTTCATCACCCATCGTGAATGCTCAGTTTTCTCCCTATGTTAGGGGAAATGCTTTCTCTCTTACATTATCTCCTGGTTACAGCCCATCATCCCTTGGCTACAGCCCGTCATCTCCTGGATATACTCCTACAGCTCCTGGTTATAGCCCCACTTCCCCTGGATACAGTCCCACTTCCCCTGTTTACAACTCCACTTCCCCAACCTACAGTCCTAGCTCTCCCGGGTATAGTCCTACTAGTCCTGTATATTCTCCAACTAGTCCATCTTATTCTCCCACCTCTCCCAGTTATAGCCCTACCTCTCCTTGTTATAGCCCTACTTCTCCAATTTACAGCCCCACATCTCCCATCTACAGTCCTACCTCACCGTCATATAGCCCAGCCTCTCCTGTCTATAGTCCCACATCACCTGCATACAGTCCTACTTCACCGTCCTATAGCCCAACTTCTCCATCATACAGTCCGGCATCACCTGCATATAGCCCCACCTCTCCTGGTTATAGCCCAACTTCCCCAAGCTACAGTCCTACCTCTCCAAGCTACAGTCTTTCGACTCCAAGTTACAAGCCCTCAGCAAAATATAGCCCCTCGTTGGCATACTCACTGAGCAGTCCGAAGCTAGCTGCTTCCATCCCTTACAGCCCGTCATCTCCAACTTACAGGTGAGCAATAAGCGTTATCTGCTCAGTTAAATTAATGTATTTGAAGGTTTCACTTACGGTGACTTTATCATACTGCAACAAGCAATCTCCTTTATCTAGTTGGTTGATTTTTGGTTATGTTGACTTTTTGTTGTAGCCCAACATCACCATCACCATCATCACCATCATATTCCCCTTCAAGCCCAACATACAGTCCCAGAAGGTAAGCTTTACATTGCCCTTGTTTTTTCAGATATCTTATTTGATGCCATTTTTGTTTTACTTTGCCTCACCCAAATTTCCTGGTGATAGTGTTGGCTTTAAGTTTAGGTCAACTCCTTTTAGGTGTTTTTTTCTTTCTTTTGCATCCTTGCTTAGTTCTTCCTTTTTATTTTTCCTCAAAATTCTTCTTTCGTTATCAAATAGAAATTCAAGTTCTCCTTTTTCCTTCTAATGGTCAATGCTTAATCCATTGCTCATTCATATGGATTTACTTAGTCGAGGTATAAAACTTGGAATTGGTGTAATAGAGTTCCTTCTCTTTTCTTCTTGCTAATCAGTTAATGTGTTCAGACGTTGTCTTTTATGCTGTGATGTTGCTGCTTGCTTGTAGAATTGCAAGTATGCATGCCTGAAGCATTAAAAATTGGAGGTCTTATAGCACTTCTAAAGCACCTGATCTGCTGCTTATATTTGCAGAAGAGGATTTATTAATGTTTCTTTAACGGATTATACTGCCTTCTGGTATTGGTAACTATCCTTTTTTTAACAGCCTTTCCAATTCTGGTGCAAGCCCGGACTCTAGTCCTAGTTCTACACAGTACAGGTGAGCACAGCTGCTATTTATATATGTTGAAGACAAGCCTTACCGAGCTAGACATGTAACAGTTTAGTTATGTATTTCCTTTTTCGTATGCAGTCCAAGTGTGGGGTACTCACCATCATCTACCAGCACATACGAGCGATCAGGATGAGAAGAGCAATAACGATGATAGGAGCAATTGCTAGAAGCATGACATGCAAGTCCGGGAACGTTGACTGTTGAGAAAGGTCTTAATTCATCAAAGTTCTTGATTTGAATAAGTTATAAACTTAGAAACAAGATACAATGGACGTTCCAGCTCATGGATGAAGCTATTGAGACAGATACACTTTTTAGTTAACTATGTGAAGTATTATTGAGATGGCAATTACCAAAGCTTGGCAAAGTTCTTCCACTCTTTATAAGACCCCCCAAATATTATTTTCAATTGTTGTTGAGGAAATCAAAAAAGACTTACGAACATGTGGTGGGATCCATTATATGCAAGTATTATTAATATATTGTACAAAATGTATTATTTCTATAAAAAATGAATAGAAAAGAAAATAGTATATTCACTTGATTTTTGTTGGAAAGAGTTTTTTTTTTTCTTTTCTTTCCTTTGTTTCAATAGAACAAAATAACAAATTTTGCGCTATCAAAATATGTTTTCAAAGATCTGAAAACCTCATTCAACATCAAAGGTTCTTTCCAAATTCTTTTACCTATTTAAAATGAGTGATTGAATTTTCCTTGGTTCCCCACTAGTAGGAACTAAACAAGAAAAGAAGTATGTAACAGGTTTTTTTAAAGATGTTTTCGTTTTCTTCATCTTTAGTTAAATTTTTTCGGATGAAAATTTTATATTTTTTTTCTCTCTTTAGGAGAGGAGTTTGCAAATATAAAGTTTTTCATCTTATATGTAAAAAAAGTTAACTGAAGAAAAAAAAACTAATTTTACTCCACAAATTTGCTTTTTTTTTTTGTCTTCATTGAAGTTGTTTCCAAATTTTAATTATTTTTTTAAATTTCTCATGTCAAGAAAAAAAAAAGTATAAAATTTTGATTAAATAATTTAAAAAAATTAAAAAATTAAAAAATCTCAAGAAAACCTAGACCAAATAAGGCAATGTTATCCTTCCATTTTCATTTCTTTCTTTTCAAACACAAGCTAAATGTTATAGGAGCACTAAATGTTATAGGAGCCAAGTGAAACACTTCCAAAAGTACAGGAGAAAGTGTCATTATAAAAGTACAAGAGCTTCTAAATGCAAACCCCACGCCCACGTTCTCAACGCACCAATTCCTAATTTAGGCTTTATTTAGTTTCGTTGGTTTTCAAATCAAGAGATTTCGTGTTTAATTCAACAAAAATAAAAAATATATAACTGTAGGTGGATAATAAAATTAGAGTGAAAATTAGATTAAAAGTAGAAGAGATGCATATTGTTGAAAATTTATGGTGAGTGAAAACTCAAAAGGCAGTTATTTTGCCACTAATAACAGCAGTTTTTAAGCCCTAATGGCTTTAGTAGCAGCTGTAATGGTGGGAGTTATAGAACCATAAACAACCCCTAATGATGGGATGTTTATGGCCGAGAGTTTTTAACATAAAAAGTTATGTCTTTCTCTATAAAAAGTTGATTTGTTAAAAGAAAAAACATGTCAATGAAAATAAAAATATTTTTGCATTTCAGTACTTTGAGAGAGAAAGAGAGATAAAGTTTTGTTCATCAACACTGCGTAAGAAAGTATTCATACGTTAGTGGTTCAGTCGTTTTATCCTATGAGGAAAACGTCGACAACACCCTATAATACCCTCGGTAGGCGACGAATCTTTCATAAGGAGATTGTACTTGCAGGAGTCGACCTAATTTACTATTTGTATTTCTTTTATTTAGTTTTTGTACATTTCAGTTATTGTAATTTTAATTCTGTAATTTTATGTTTTGTAATATTTCAGATTATTGTTTATGAATAAAATTATTCTTTAAAATTCTATGTATACCGAATCAATATTTTACCAACACATATTTTATATAATTATAAACATTTGCATGAAAGATTTTAAATCTCTTTTATTAATTAGTCATTTCAAATACATCATAATTAATCATAATAAGGCTCTCAAATTCAATTTTGAAATTCTTATGTTTACTAAAAGTAACTTATTTTCATTGAATAAAAAAATAAAATTACTTAATTTGAAATTCACATATCTAAATAGAGCCTCTCGGAGCTTTCAATTATTTCTCAATACAACTACATAACCTCAAAATTGCCCTCATCTTCAATATTTGCAAATTTAATCCTAATCCTATCTCTAACCTCACAACTCACCATCTGCCACTACCACCCCTTCCCCTACTCCCACCACTCCAAGACCCTTTGCCACAGCCTCCCTACTCAATCTCGCCACCTCACCCCCTTCCTCTCCCTCCCCACCCTTTATCCTAAATATATAATATATAATACAAGAAAGAGGGGTGGGATTGGAGGGATGTGAAGCGGAAGAGGTGCGTAGGAGGGGTTGAGGTGGTCAAGGAGAGTGGGGGAATCGATTATTGGCATGCACGAGAGTGGTGGTGGAGTAGATGATGTCTTTAGCAAAGGAGGAGATGAGGAGAGTTGGATGTCCTTAGATGGGGACGGTGAGCATATTGAGTAATTGTTTTTTTTGTCGAATTGTCCTTTTATTGTAAATTCGTTGAGGCCATGTTTGATTACAGATTTTAAGAATAAAATTTGACTATTAGTTATGCGAGACTCATTTTAATCATGTTTTAATACAAAAATTAAATTTTAAAATAATATTTATTGGGATTGTTAATCTTTAAAAATTAAATAATTAAAAATCTTACAAGAATGTTGATATTAATAATTCAATTGCATTAGACTATTAATTAAAAGAAGTTGCGATTGATTTGCTAATTTTAATAAATTAAAATCTGTTATTAAACATGCGGAGATAAAACTGTAATAACAAAGATATTCGCTTACCGTGCACCGCTCCATAGGAGCTTTATTAGTTGCCCCACTTGAACGTAGAGAGAGAAAACACAACCTCCAGACCTAAAATCGCTTTCTCGTTCTGAGAAACCACCTCGCCCCTCGATATCGCTATCTAGGGTTTCCGACTCCACAAGAAACATGGTACTCTCTGTGTGTGTGTGGATTTGATATATCTATTTGATCTTGCATATCAAAAGCCTTGTGTTCTGATGAGTTTTCATTCTTCACAGGCTGATTCTCCTCCTCGCAAGAGGTAATCCTTCGTTCTCACGTGTATACATATTGGACAGATTCGATTTAATTGGAGATTAAAGTTTTTGATTACTCGACATTTTCATCCAACAAAATGCTGAAACCCTAGTTATTCTTTTTCGCTCTCTCAAGGCTTTGGTTATCAAAGCTGACAACCAGATCTTGGAGAGAAATTTCTGGATACACCAAAAAATTTAAAGAGGTTTATGATGGTAGTAGCAATAACCAGATCTAGGAGAGAAATCTCTGGAGACACCCCAAAAAAAATCTGATCGAAAACTATTGTTGAGTGTTTTTGTGGACTTTTGCTGGATTAGTACTTGTATTCAGAAGTTCAAAGTTGTGGGT
>BRYE01000005.1:2750000-2755000 GCA_030159115.1 Actinidia arguta var. hypoleuca | reverse complement strand
TACACACATATGTATATATGTGAGTATTATAAAGGATCCTCTCACATTCTTTGTTGTCTGTCACGACTGGTGGTTTTGACAGATTCATCTGAGAATCCAATTATCCAAAAAGGGGCAGCTGGTTGTACTCATCGCTCCATGTAAAGGTTATATATATATATATATATATCCGCTAATTTTTCAAGACAAATGTGATTTAATTAGGTGTCGTTATTGATGTCCGATTAACTTTAGCTTTTTTGCATGGTTTATTTATTTGGCCGATCCTGTAAGAATAACGGTTCAAATCATCAAAGTGGAACATGTGGTGGCTCACATTCTGAATTGTTCGGTGCAGTCCAAAAAATTGGAGCTCAAAAGGTGCTCCTTTTTAATCCAGACACATTTTTTCTTGGCAAACCCTGCATGAATTTAACGTAGTGAGGAACCATTCGATCTGTTAATTTTGGGGTTGTTTTTATATCCTCTATCAAATTCTTAATTCAAACACATTTTTAAACTGTGTTTGGATTAATGATTTGATGAGAAAAAAAAATACAAATAGAAAAGGTAAATGATCAAACAGTTGGATCGTCTAATTATTTTATTTTCCTTCACCCAATCCAGATTTGGCGATCCAAACGCAGTCTTAGTAAATTTCTTGACACCAGACAAAGAATCAAGCCATCAAGCTAGCGATGTTATAAACGAATTTTTTGCAACTGTATATTCAGAATCAAACACACGTGGCAGTTTTTTTTTTGTTCGGCGGAGAATTTAGAAGCTATGCAAGATGGGAACATAAATGAATCCTATGAAATTTGTCACTGAGTGCTTATTTATATCTACTTGGACCTTAGGATAATTTATTAGCGAGATGACTTATTTAATTGGCTACTTTGCCCAATTTGGACAATTTTTTTAAAAATATTTTTTAAACTGTTTTGATTTCAAGTCTATTCATTTTTAAAAAACTTTTTTAACCGTTTGACAAAAAATTCTACAAGAATGACGTAACGATGATATTTTGGTAATGAAAGTCATTTTGATAAGTGTTTCGCTTGATAGTGAGAAAGGACAACATTTCTCCGTATCATTTTGTATAACCATTCTATATAAATTTCATGTTTATATATCATAACTTTTATTTAATATTTAAAAGATGGCATCCATGCTTGCAATCTATACAGAGAGAAAAGTAATTTGAATTAGGGTTTGAAGGGTATGTGGAGTCAAATAAATCTTAGCTGGGATTTTCAAATTTTATGATTTTTTTGGATAGTTAGATTCGTTAACTTTTTGCATTATTTTTTTTAACTAAATTTTTAATCCAAACACAGACTTGAGATGCCTTGAATTTTCCGTTCTCTATGTAAACTTGAGAGGTGACTCCGTTAGTAAAGTCCCTGATTTTGCGTGATCCGGGAATTGTAAGTTCGACTCTGAGTTTCTATTAGACTCAGACTGAATGAGAATACTGAGCTATATAAAAAAAAATCTCCCCAAATAACTTATTTTATGAGAATACTGAATGAGAATACTGAGCTATAAGAAAATAATATTCTTCTAGAATTTTGTTACATATTTTTTTATTTGAATAATCTTGTAGTGAGATTTTTTTTTTTTTTTTGAATAATAGACCATTTTGATGGGACCTATAGTTTGATTTGTAAGACTCCAATGATTCAAATTTATTTATTTATTTATTATACTTTTGTTTAGAAATTCTTCCCTAAATCTAAATGAGCAGATTTTGAAGTGTTCAACTACTAAGCTAGGTCACTTGCACTCAAGTTTCTTACTTTATAGTTTTTCAGTTTATATACCATCGCTACTTTTGCTGATATAAGACTAAAATGCCCTCCCCTTAGAATAAATTATCTCGTGATTACTATCTCGGTGTATAATTTATTTTATTTATCTTATCTGATACGATAAGTGCATCAAATATTGTGAATCGTATTCAATAAAATGTCTAATACTCAAAAAAACTATACAAAAAATCATGTTCATTCTGGATATGACTCATATTACAGAATTGGGGATGTTGTCGTGAGGCAAAATATTACAAATTGTGTAGCGGCTCAAAACGTTGTCGTATGCCCCAAATCCTTGTGTTGTCCTAATGGTCTAAAGCAATTAATAGAGAGAAAAAGAAAGAAAGAAAGAAGACACACTTTACGTTAGTAAGATCATACTTTTTGGGTTTTTAGATTTTTTTATTTTTAGTAAAATAATTTTTATCGTTTAGATCAAAATTTTATATATAGTTTATCGATTTCTTTACGAGATAAATCTGAAATTGTAAAAATTTTGATTAAATTTGATAACAGGTCCACTTAAAAAAACGTTTTGCTTATTTGTTGAGTGAAAATAATTTTTTATATTCAATGATTTTTTAAAAATAAATTAGATTACAATTTTTTATATTTTTCTTGTCAATAGAAATAAAAAATATATAAATTTTTGACTAAATAATAATAAAATTTTACTAAAAAAAAAAAACAAAAACTCGTAAACTAAAGAAGCTAAATCTTTTTGACCTAGTCCAAATTGGGCATTAATTATTAAAAAGAATTCAGTCTTACAAATGTAAATATATCGCGTATGACGTGGCATAATAATAATGCATGCAGGTTGGATTTTTTTCTTTACTCTATTGTTTGCTTTAGACGTTCTAGGAGAACAAAGGGACGTGGACATACGGCACCGTTTTGATGTGTTACACAATCTGCAGTAATGCACCCGATCCCCCGTATTACGATATCAAGTTTGAATTTACATTATAAAACACACTTTTAAATAATTGTTGAGGTAAAAATTTTGTGAGTAAAAGTAATTTGGAAAAGTTCATGGACAAAATGGAACTAGTCAACTTGGTCCGTTTTAAGTAGTAAAAGAAGGATAATTTATCGTGCCGCTTACCATATTTGTTATTGCAAGGTTCAAAACGACGTCGTTTTGGTGTCTCGCAATAACAAGTGCGGTTAACGGCGCGATGATTGTAGCATTACCCGTAAAAGAAATAGGAAACTGAACAAACGTCTCAAACGAGAGAGGGTGGTATGCAGGGTTTGCTTGCAGGTACATATCCAACTAAAGAAATAGGAAACTAAACAAACTTCTCAAACGAGAGAGGGTGGTATGCAGGGTTTGCTTGCTGTTTTTGTTACGTAGACTCCTTTAAATTTGTAAAGTACTCATGCCTGACATTTGATACTCGGATATGGGTATGTGATTTGTGATCGACGTAATTAGTTGGATATGTATTTAGAAAAAATATTTTGGATATCAAATTAATCATGAACTATGTTAATATTATGCATGAAATGCTTTAATGCACCTTGTAAACATATGTAATCCAAGAAAATAGATAAAATATATTAAGGAATATAAATATATTGACATGTCCTCGTGTTTTTAAAAAAAAATTAGATGAATACGACATTTAGATGTAAACCCGCATCTCGACAGCCATTCCCGAACTCCCATGTAACATAGCTTGCTGCATGAGTCTTTTCACAAGAAACACCCCCTTCTCTCTCTCACACACACACACACAGAGTTGAATGTCTATGGGTTTAAATTTGATTCCCTGCTTTGATTCCCCCATTTATGGCCTGCCCTATCTGTTCCTCTGCAGATAGATAGAGAGAGGGAGAGAGAAAGAGCAGAGAAAGAGAGAGAGATTCCCTTATTAATGGCAAGGCATTACTGATTCAGTAGGGTAGCGAGTATCACGATCATGGGCGATTTGTTATAAATAAAGAGTAGTACTGACTTTTTTTTAATTGATTTATGCATAGGGCTGATTAAAAACTTAAATTAGCGGATCACGAACTGAACTCGATTAGTTTGAATTTATTAAATGTTATAAATTTATCGAGTTGAGTAATAAATTGCTCAAGTCTACGGTGGATGAGGTTGGGGTGAAGGAGGTTTGGGGGTGGGAAAGGGGTTGACCATGGTTTGGGGGTGAGAGATGGGCTGAATGTTGGATGGGAAGGTTGGCAGTGTGGGGGTGGGTGAGTGAGTGGTCTAGGTTTAGGATTTGAGAAGGTTGAAGATGGGGATATTTGGGGAAGAAGTGGAGGTGTATTGAGTCAAACTACGAAACCCTAATTGAGGTTTGTTTGTACTTAAAACTTAGGGTGTACTGAGACCATTTTGGGTTGCATTTAGAATCTCCCAAATAAAGTATATTTGATAAAAATAGAGTGCATAAATTATTATTTATTTATTTATTTTTTATTATTGTGGACCCCATACTTTTTCATCAATAAAGCTAGATAATACATGTTTGCTCTTGCATTGTTTGGAAGTAAATTAGTGATGCCATGGTAACATGGGATGTGATTTCTCGTACCAGACACATCATTTGATATTTTATTTTTCTGATTTAAAAGTTATGTCAAAATATTTGTTAATACAATTTTTATTTTTTATCAATCAAAAAAAATTTAAAAAAATAATAATCTTATTTTCAAGAAATTCTATTTTGATATTTTTTTAGTTCTGTTTTTCAATAATCATCTTTTAATAAAAAATTGACTACAATAAACACCCACATATAAATACGTAATTGGATTTCTCACATCAAAATATACTCAAATATAGTCAGCATAGTATTTATTACTACTATGTTAATCCTAGTATTTGAAACAACCTTGTGAAATTATGTTGGTTGGTAGGTTTACAATCATGTCCCAAGATGTATTAGGCAATGAAATTGTTAACACTTTTTACTAGTGTCAAAATGATCATGAACATTGTTAGAAATAAGGGACAATATAGCAATTTTTTTCCAGCCTATAGATTAGTAGATAGGGATTAACTTGAGAGAGATATTTAATTACATTTCTCTATATATATACATATCGATGTACTCATACATGTAACTATTTGAGTGAGTGAAAGAGTTGTTGATCTTCTCAGGTGGACGTCGCAGTTCATGATGGACCGAACCACGTAAATCTTCTTTGTATTATTGATAATAATCTTGAAATTATAAGAATTTGTAA
>BRYE01000005.1:2742500-2745000 GCA_030159115.1 Actinidia arguta var. hypoleuca | reverse complement strand
AGGACACTTTTTGGTCGGCATCGGCGAACGTCCGATGACTTTTTTAGCAAATTTTTTGGTGCCTTTTCCAAATGATGACTTTTCCAACGAATTGTTTTAGAGATAAATTTCACTGTTCGTTCCAGACATAAATTTATATATGAAAAAGTTCACCGAAAAATCAAACA
This sequence comes from Actinidia arguta var. hypoleuca, assembly GCA_030159115.1. Taxonomy (NCBI): domain Eukaryota; kingdom Viridiplantae; phylum Streptophyta; class Magnoliopsida; order Ericales; family Actinidiaceae; genus Actinidia; species Actinidia arguta. Next base: position 2,744,833 of record BRYE01000005.1, on the reverse strand, counting down.
GTAAACTTTCACAATTAGTTACAGAAATAAAATTCAATGTTGATTACTTAAAAATTCGTTGTTGATTCCAGAAATAAATTTTATTATTGATTCCATAGATAAATTCATTTGTTATGAGCGATAAAGAAATAACTAAATAAATTCATTTATTGATTAACCAACATATAAATTTATCTGTGTACAGTAAAAGTTATCTATCGTCAACAACTTTATTGAAAATAGTCAGTGTCTTTTTTATATTTTATTTGGCATTTACTTTTTCAAAAATAATATAAACATACAAGAAATAAACAAAAAAGTTCTTTGTTTCGAGAGATAAAAAAGCCAAACAAATAAAAATTCGATTAACTAACAAATAAATTTTTTTGTGTGCAGATAATTTTATTTGTTATCGGCTAGCGAACAGATAAATTTATTTATTCTAACAATGGTTACTAGATCTCTGTGACAATTGTGGTTAAATCAAAGAGTGTCAATGAACAGATCTGATGGGACCTTTACTAAAGAGAGAGATTTGACGGAGGTCAAGAAAAGCAGTAGGTGGTGATAGAAGGCGTGGTGGTGTTATAGATCTGAGAGAAGATTATACAGTGATGGACAAAGTAGGTGGTGGTGGTGTTGTCGTAGTGGCTGTGGTAAGGTCGTGGTTGTTGCGTTATCGTAGTGGTAGTGGTAAGGTCGTGGCGGCGACACAGTGGTGGTTCTAGCATCCTCGCAATATATATATATATATATATATATATATATATATATATATATATATTCTAGAGTATGAAAGGACAATAATGTCCAATTATAAAGTATAATAGAGTTTTAACTCTAAAAATTCTAGTTTTATGGACTGAATCCTTTGGCCCAAAAAACATTGTGTCCAACTGTTAGAGTCCAGTGTACTTGGGGGGGAAGTCATTTGTATAACTTGTCAATACCTCATTATGCCTTTTTTGATAAAAATTAATATAAATTCTGGATAAGGCTTGAATCGTATGGCTATATATCCAACTTGGAATTGAACAACTGTCTGTGTGAGCGCGTGTACTTCGTATGTAGTATCTATGGGTGGAGCCACGCTAAAACAGGTGGGGGTAATTGACTATGGACGGAGCCACATTAGAATAAGTCGGGTTAACTAATCCTATTAAAAAAATTATACTATTATCTCTAATATAATTTATCAAAAATACAATTTTAATCCATAAAAAATTAGTAATTTATTCTAAATTCTATAAATTTTATAATTTTGATATCACTGAATATAAGTTCTGATAAATTTGATCTTTTTTGAACCTATGTTCTAACAATTTTGACCTCAAAAAAATAACAATTTGCTTTAAATTCTATAATTTTAATATCGTTGAACATAAATTTTGACAATTTTAATTCTGCTGGACATAAATTCTGATAATTTTAATCTTATTAAATTTAAATTCTAACTCCACTATGATATGACTTGAATTTTATTCAAATGTGCAATAATGAGGTGTGCAGTGAAACAATATGGTTCGAGTCATGCATGACGCAAAAGGAGCGTCTTTTGCCTCTCTCCTTCAAACCAACTTTGCTGGCTCACCTTTTTAGTTCCATGTGCAGTCCCATTGCATGTGGATAGATAGATAGACAACAACTCGTTTGGCTTGGGTATTTTATTTCAGAGTATTTGGTTATTTGATGTAATTAAACTTATGTGATTATTCAAACGTAAAAGTTGAAAATGATTCACTTCTTGAATATCAATTTTTTTTATGTTTTTAAGTTATTTTTAGCTCCTAAAAAGAATATAAAAACTGTGACAAACATAGAATTTGTTTGTTGTATCAGAGTGTTTGTCACAACTTCTACTTCTATTGATAGGTTAAAAACAACTTTAAAGAGCATATTCTTCTCTCTCTCTCTTCTTTTCTTTTCATAGGGGCATGCTCAACTGGCTTCCAAAGAATCCACATTCAACAATAATACAAGTAGATATAGTTTCGGTAACGTTTTGCCGCATAAAAATGAATATTATTGTCTGGGTCAGCCCAATCCGTTAGCTGCTATTAAAAGTCACAACTCACAGGGTGTTGGTCACCACATTCTTTGATCTGGCACCACGTCAGCAATTGGATTGGTTCTAAAAGCTAGGCATAATAAAGCTAAGGGTAAATTTCACTTACAAACCACACCCTTCATGAATCTAAAATAACACTGATATCCCCTATCAGCTAAAACTAGTGGTCTTAAGGATAGAATTACTAAAATACCATGCTTTATTATCAATTTTTCCAGAGAAAATGAGGAGAGGAAAAAACAAATAGAGAAGCTACCACCTTCCAACCACCTTCGACTTTCATTGG
>BRYE01000005.1:2717500-2722500 GCA_030159115.1 Actinidia arguta var. hypoleuca | reverse complement strand
GACAGATAGGAATCAAGGATACAGAGAGAAGAAAAGGCACTTGAGAAAGGAAGCAGAGAAAGTGAGTTGTTATTTTGTGGTGGTGCAATGATGAGGGAGAGCTGAGGAGAAGTTAAGAGGTGGTGGAAACGAAGAAGAAAGAGAGTGCACACGTTCTGAAAATGGGAGAGAGAGAGAGAGAGAGAGAGAGATTAGAAGGCTCCAAGTGTTCTGTTCGTTTTTTTCCATCAAGGAAAAATGGTTTTTGATGGAGGGCTCACATTAATCTCAAGTTGAAAGTGTAAGGTTTAATAAGAAGATATTAAAATTACAGTTTTGATGTGATAGTAAGGTTAAACGATAGGGTTATTTGTAATTTTCCCTTCCTATTATTTATATAGTTATTTTAGTTATTTTAATTATTTATATAGTTATTTAATTATATTTTAGCGAGGAATATTAAAATTTCAGTCTATGTTGAACCATTTTTTTTGTATTTAAATATTTTATAAATCAAAATTTGCATTGTTCAAAAGCAACTAATACAAGATTTCACTATTTGAATATTGTAGCATACAAAAAGAATTTACTTTTTGAATAGAACAAATAATGTAGTTTATCTATTTCATGTTATGCTAATGGCAATAGAAGAATACAAAAAGTTTTAGGATTTTTCTGTTGTGTGATAGGCACAACGCTGGAAGTCATAAATTTACGATTTTTTAAAAATTCAGTAAATTTGTTTGTTGTGTGGCGGCGGCGGTGGAGAAATTTAGTTGTTGAGTAAAATTTATCAGCGTGACCATGGTGGTATAGTCGTGGCAACTGTTTAAGGCTTCAAATTTTATTTTATCAATATATTAATTAAAATAAATAAATGTTTTTTTTAAAAAAAATATTGATAATAAATTTTATTGTTTAACTATGTTTATATTTTGAGAACTTAAAAAGTAAAGTATTTAATTGAATTTTAAAATAAAAATTCTTATTGATAATAAATTTTTATTTTTTAAGTACGTTTTGATTAGAAGTTCCAAAAAATTAAATTATTTAGATAAATTACTTTTTCAAAGAATTACTTATTGATAAAAGAAAACAGGGTGAAATACACTAACTTCCCCTGAGGTTTTGCACAAAATATCCCTGACGTTTGAAAAATTATAGTGACCTCCCTTGAGGTTTGAAACTTGTAACATTCTTTTTATTTTTCACTAACCCCTCCTGAGATTCCGAGTTAATACACAAAATACTTTTGATGATGTTTGAAAAATTACAATGATCTCCTCTGATATTTGAAACTTGTAACAGATTTTTCTCATTCCCCTAAGGTTTAAAAAGAAAATATTAAAATTACAGGGTTGATGTGATAGTAAGGTTAAACTATAGGGTTATTTGTAATTTTCCCTTACTATTATTTATATAATTATTTTAATTATTTATATAGTTATTTAATTATTTTTTAGCGAGGAATATTAAAATTTCAGTCTATATTGAACCATTTTTTTGTATTTAAATATTTTATAAATCAAATTTTGAATTGTTCAAATACAACGAATACAAAATTTCAAAATTTATCCGCCTGACCATGGTGGCATAGTTGTGGCAACTGTTTTAAGGCTTCAAACTTTATTTTATCAATACACTAATTAAATAAAAAAATATTTTTTTAAAAAAATATTGATAATAAATTTTATTATTTAACTATGTTTAAATTTTGAGCACTTTAAAAGTAAAATATTTAAATTAATTTTAAAATAAAATTTTTTATTGATAACAAATTTTTATTTTTTAAGTACGTTTTGATTAGAAGTCCTGAAAAGTTAAATTATTTAGATAAATTACTTTTTTAAAGAATTACTTATTGATAAAAAAAAAATAGCATAAGTTAAAAATAAATGGTGTTTTGAGAAAGGAAAAAAAGAAAATAAAATGTTTAATTTTTTTTAATTGGTGTATTGAGAAAAAAAATTTGAAAGCCTAAATATAAGGGTAATATTATTATTTTTGTATAGAAATCAGCTCTAGAGGGGAATTTTGACAATAGTTTCAAAAATAAGGGGAAGAGACTGTATTTGTTAAAAATCTCAGGGTAGGTCAGTGAAATTTACCCTTGTTTTTATTTGTTGTTAATTAGTTGCAGATCATTACATACAGCGTCCCTCGTATCAACATAAATACATTAATTTCACTTACCTCCCCTGAGGTTTCTAAAAAATGCAGAACCCTCCCTTTTAATTTCTGATATTACACTTCCCTCCTTTGCTTTTGCTGACATTGCACAGATTCCTCCTTCCTACCAATTTAACCCAAGCTGTCAAGTTTAGAGTGTGAAAGACTTAATAAGATTTGGTAGGTATTTGAGCTACTAATTTCAGTTAAGCTGCTTTCATATTTATTTATTTTTTAGTGATTTTTTTTTTCATCTTTTGAATAAATTTTTATATTTTTCATGTTACTCTTGATGAGAACATTTTGAAAATGCATTGAGCAAAATAAAAATTTAAGATTTTGATCAAACAATAAAACAAAGTTCACTAAAGACAAAATTTAGTTAATTTGTGAAGGAAAAATAATTTTTTTAGCTTTAGCGAATTTTGTTTCCATATCAGAGACCTTGTTTGGGGTACGTTTGCGGGTAGGGGGATTTTTTTAGTCGTTTTGAGTTTTTTTCTTATTTAGTGAACTTTTTTCAATGTTTGATAAAAAATTACTATCTTTCGATTTTTTTTTACCAGAGAAACCCAAAAATGTAAAAAAAAATCACTAAAGACAAAAATATTTTTATCCCCAAAAAATTTTTAAATAGTTTTTCATCTTTAGTGAACTTTTTTCAAATTTAGATTAATTTGTTTTATATTTTTGTACTTTTTCTTGTTAAGAGGAACCATCAAAGTATAAAGTTTTAATTAAACAGTTAAAATAAGTTCATTAAAGACAAAAAAAATTAAAAATCAAAGTAGCTAAAAAAACTAAGAAAACCATTACCTAAAATATGGCTAGAGAAATAGTTTTTACATTTTTAGACTCATCTCGTCAAGAAGAACTGAAAAAATATAAAATTAAATCAAACGGAAAAAAAAATTACTAAAGACCAAAAAAATTAAAATCAAGCAGCTAAAACTGTAAAAAAAATTAAAAAAAATTAAAAAAAATAGGCCAAATTGTGCTTAATTTTAAAGTTTATTATATAGTCTTAAAGGACGTACACCAATAATGGTGATCAATGATTAATAGATATATGATAATATAAGAGTAATTGGGGTATGTAATAGTTTTTAATGCCAAACATGGTCTAACCGTTGATCTGTGCATTGTCAGCCAAAGCAGGGGAGAAAAGTACAATTTTACAAACTAAAGGGAGGTCTCTATATTTGTCAGAAACCTCAAGAGAGGTAAGTGAAATTATCCCTGTATATATTGTTTTACACTCCCTTAACTAACTAAGATAACAAGGGTTTGGATAATTTTTAGGACCAATTAAGTCATATTTTCATGTTCCTACTAACCTTTTTTATGAGAAATAAAAATGTTAATAAATTTAATAAATTAGTAAATTAAATTAATAAATTAGTAAAAATAATTGTATATAACAAAATTTATGACATTTTAAAGTTTGTAATATAAAAATACAAAAAAGAGCGTCACACCAACACTACTTGTCAAAAGGACTTTGTCGAATAAATTTTCTACATTATTAAGACCATAATGTAATTATTCCAAACAAACAAAAATCTAAAGTTTTAGGGAAAGTTACAGAAAAAAAACCGTGTCTGACAACGGAAACAAATTAAACTCGTTATAACAAATCAAGCTATATCGTTTTAATTTAGTAACAATTTAAATTATCCCATTAGTCTCCATCTATCCAAAATACACGGAAATAATTTTGTATATGGCTACCTCCTTTTAAGACCATAATTGAACCAATTAACAATACAAATTAAAAGTTTAGTTGTTGTATTTGTCTAAAAAAATTAAATTTATACTGTGATTTTATACCATTTTAGAATGAGAATAGTTCGATTAGGCCTTTTAAAAGGAAAAACCATATATATACAACATGTTTTCGGTGCATTTTTTATGAGAATCAGTTGGTTCCGTTACCTCTAAGTGGAACTACGACTAACAGATGGTTTAAATTTTTATATGATTAAAATTATAGGATTCGATTTGTTATAATTACAACTTTATTTTTTTTGACGTAATTTTTTCTAAAGTTTTTCAGTATTCATATATAGAAATGTATTGGGCCTACTACAGATCATTTTGACGATTTAAATTGTCCAAACTTTCTATGCATTGAAAAAAATCAAACGAATCTGATGACTCTCCTCACATAATTTTATATTCAAGCAATAGTTAGTCTAATTTCAAGATCATAATTGCTGGTTTAGATAATCAACGTTCCAAAGTAGAGAAAAGATGCACCGTATCATTGAGATCAAACTTTATTTATTTATATATTAAACTTTATTTATTTCCATGGTGTGAAAATGCCTTCAGGGGTCCACAAATGACTCGATGGAGGATCGTATTTAAAAGAAAAATATGGTACCAATGTGGACCCCACAATTACGGACTCGGAAATCTATTTTACATGTAAACTAGTAATTGTTCATGTTCACGAGCACTAAGTAAAAAAAGAGACTACTTTATAAATGCACTCGTTAAAATTTTATAACCTAATAAATAAATAATATATAAACATCAAATAAGAAATTATTAATACAAAATAAAGAATAAATTAAAAATATAATAATTTTAAAAAAAATATTGCTAGTTGGATCACAATCTATCCTTTGAGAAAAAAATAAAGTGATAGATAATTTTAGGAAAAAAATAATCTCATGTGAAATCTCAGTTATTGGTTTAACTCAAATAGATTTTAACCATATATAGTGAGAGATAGTTTAGAATATTTAAAAATATTTGTATCTTATATTATAGATAGTTTGAAATATTCAAAAATATTTTGTGTCTTATATTATAATTTTTTTTATCCTTATTATTATAAATTTATT
>BRYE01000005.1:2680000-2685000 GCA_030159115.1 Actinidia arguta var. hypoleuca | reverse complement strand
GCTTGGGGCCATAAACATGGTCGTCCAATCCGACCGCGACTTGGGTCTTGTTGAAGGAGGAGGGATCAACAACATAGCAATTCCCAGATGAAGCCACAACATAGATTTAAATCCTTGAAATTTACAATGTCGTGGAATTGATTACCTTCATGATATTCAAGTGGCATAAAGTCCTCTCCTACTACTAATCTAATCACAGCCAAATTGCTACCGATTTTGAGGCCGAATCTAGATCAGGATCAACAAGGAAAGGTGCTTTGTCAACATGTTTAGCCCTAAACCTATCTCGTCGCCTGATGTTCCAAGGAAAGACAAAATCAGAGAGATCGATGTATTTTACCTTGTAAAATTGATGATGCTCTTGAGATCTAAGGTAAGTGGCACAATTGGTAATTTTTCGTTATAATATTTGAATGCCCAAGAAAAATATATTTTTGTTACTCATCATTTCTCACCAAATTTTTTTTTTTGAAAAATAATAAGACTTAGTAAGAGATTTTTCTTTTGAGCACTGTTATGATTTTAGAATTTAGACTCATAAATTTTTTATAATTTAAAATAAATAGTTCAGATTCACTTGATTACGTGAAATATACACACTCAAGTGAATCTGAACTATTCATTTTGAATTTTAAAAAAAATTTAAGTTTAAATTATGAAATCGTAGTGTTTATCTTTTCTTTTTGACCATTTCTCCCCTTTTTAACAATAATTCTTATACCTATTTGAATTTTTTTAATTTTCACTAAATCCCTCGAAGCAAACAGGTCTATTAGCTCTAATTTGTGCATTTAGACAGGAAATATGCCCATAAACAGCAAAAACTAAGGAATCAAATCTTGAATGTACAGTTATTAGTATTTATAGTACATCTCATCGAAAATATAAGTTAAAAATTATTACTTGTCAATGTTGACTAAAATCATTCATGGACATCTTAGCTAGCCACAAATAACAGTGATGTTTAGTACTTCATGTTATCTCAAATACTAATGAGCGCAAGTCGACTGAAATTTATGGAGTTCACAAACTCTTGTGCTTCGACGTAGAGGGCTAGAGCCGCTAGTTGGGCAGTGGCTTGAGTCGGATGAAACCTGTCCCAAAACAAGTTGTGCGTTGAGCATCTCATTTCTATAACAAGTTGTTTGGACATCCTTGAAACCTAATTAAGTATTTCAAATTATAGGAAACTAACGAGATTTCTTCTTTTCTTTGTTACTAGGATAAAATTGAAATTGGTTCGACGTGAGAATATGGGGAAAGAAATTCCAAAGAAAAAAATATATAATAATACGTTTGCCAGATACTAACGGGTTATCGGTGATGTTCATTGTCATGTAGTAAGCATTGACAAGTGAGAACTTCACTCCTTGGAAATTTGAGCTGAATTGTTGCAAAAGGGTCTCAATTAATGAGTAGAAAGTTTGAGCCAACTCGTTCATTGCCACAAAACAACCATCACTGCTGTTAAGAAGACGCTCAAATGGGCAACACCCAATTGGGGGCACACTTATTATCCCAAATTTTCTAGTTCCCAAGTTGTATAGATCCTTCTACTTAGGGACGCATACAAGATTTTAATTTTGGATAAACAAATACATGTATAAAATTTAGAATTTATAACCCAAGTATGAATAATAAAATATTAATTTTAATCTTGTGGAGGCAAACCACTTTGTACTCCTACAGTTTCACCTAAGTTTTATTTTACACCTTTTGCTTTTAATTATGTTACCTAATTCTTTATATTTCAGATCAAGTATCAACGTGACTGTTCTGTCTAATTGTCATTCAATTAAAGATCACATAGCCTCTTTTCATGAGATCAACCACATGATCTCTTTTCGTCACTAATAATTGAACGGTAAAAATATTCAATGGTCACATGAATACTTGACCTAGAGTGTAAAGGCCTAATTGATTCACACAATAGAAAAGAGGGGCATGAGAATTGAGACCTTGAAGTGGTTTGTGTAAACTTGAAGGAGATTGGTGATGAAGGTGTCTGGAGACATGTTGCTACTGTTGTAAAGTTGACAATCAAACATTTCATTGCTTCCCACAATTAAGAGGTACATTGATTTAGAGATGAGGCTATCAGATTTGTCTTCGCCCACTATCTCTCTGATGTTTGTCCTCACTGTTGAGAGTTTCTGGATTTGCGCTCCTATGGGATCACCCTTTGCTGTTGGCTCCCAACAAAATTTAAATTCTGAGTTACTTTTGGTTTTTAAATTTTCAAGGGAAAAAGAAGAAGAAGAAGAAGAAGAAGATGGCAATGGTAAGGCAAAATGGTTCTACGTTTAGCTAGTCTATTGGAGAACCCAGTAGGGTTAGACTCGAGTTAATAAAGCTAACAAATTTATTTATTCACCTAACAATGTGGGACCGTGAGTCATAGGTGTGAATATTATTCACCTTGTGATTGGTTGAAATAAATAGATCTATTGCTTTAAATAAAACTCACTCTATTATTTTAATCAATCACAAGAAGCATATTGCTCATCTATCTTGTCAGGAGAATGAACATAATTATACTCTTTAGCTAAACAAGAAACAACAATTTTGTATATAAGTATATTCGTACGGGCCAAAAGTATTTTGTCTTTTAGAATAGTAAATGTGTCTATCCTAAATTATTCATAACCCCTAGCATTGGAATTTATTTTTTCATAAAAGCTCCTACAATTTTACTCACTTTAAGTATCAATTTTGCTGAAAGTCAATTTTTACATTTTATATAAATTGCCTAAAGCAAAATCCCTCCCCATTTGTCATGTTCTATCAATAACTTAAGATGGTATCAGAATAGGAAATCTTTCGTTTAGATCTGATCACTAATCTATGTACCGTTTAGATTTGATCGCTGATCTATGTACGTATTTAACCAACTTATAGAGAAGAGTCTAACTACATATCACAAGAGGGATTGAGGGACCATCATGGTTCGGATCAAGTCAAAGCTTGGGAGAAGCGTCCTATGAACGAAATGAAGGAGTAAATATCATGTATAACAGCGATACCATGTGGCGGTATCACCACCCAAAGAAAAATGTTAAATCGCAATAGTGAAGACATCATTGTTGGATCTGTGGGAAACAATGTCTCTCCACCTAATCTCATTTTCGATGTTATGTCAGTGACGCCATGGAAGATAGTGTTATTGTACCCATAATATTACACTCCATATTTATTGCCCCTCCTAATTAAACCCTCTTGATGCAAAGTTGACTCTACTGAGTAAATTTCTCTTGAAAGTGGGCATGTTCTCGAGAAGAGAGAGAAAAGATGGGGGACTCCTCTCATAATAATTATCCAATAGCCTCACTATCAATTTATTCTAATCTTACCAAAATTAGTCCAAACTCTATACTAATAAACACACATATAACTAGCAATTTTCCTGTACAATTCATGGGATATACTCAATTATTTATGATAAAATTATATTATTTTTATAAAAATGATTAGGTAAACATTTGGTTGTATGGTAATTACATTTACTTTTCACACTTTGATACCATTTTATATAGCTTCACGAGCATCCACATCAGTATTACTAGATTTAAGCCCATTTATAACTCAAAGACCACATCTTCTATGTTACCTAATAATTTTTTTACCTAATAATTTTTTTAACAATAACTCCGTCAGCCTCTCTATCACTGAAAATAATAAAAAAGTAGATACACAACCAAGTCAATTTTTACTAGAAACTATAGCAAAATTAAATTTATGGGTTATTTTGGCTAACATGATGTGGAGAATTTTTAAAGATCTTGCTAGCTAAATTAGCCAAAATTAATGTTTAGCGACTTGAGTAGTGCCAGGTCCTGGAATTTGAATCAATATACCCTTAAGGCTAGAACCTCCCAATGTATCAAAAAAACAATGTTGTATTTTACTATTGAAATAATGAAATGTACCCTTAATTTGTTTTATTTTAAAGTTGCATTATTATTTAGACTCCGCAATAAACTACTTTATAGTAGTAACAATTAATACCTTAAGATACTGTCCCTAACATGAGTAAATGTAATAGTTATATTACGTGGTGGTCAGTATCAGCAACTCATGAAAAATCTCACATTGCAATATCCGCTATTATATGATTGAGTTAATGTAAGATAAGATGCATTCACCATACCCAATATGCAATTTTTATTAATTGGTAATACTACAACACGTGGACTTACATAGATCTTATTTTCATTCCTATTGAATAAAGAAATTCCCACAAAATTAAATTACATATTGGAGATGATGATGAAAACCGTGAAGTACTGGGCTATGTTACCTAGTGAGATGTCTCCTAGATGCTAACCAATAAGTTCAAAGTTCAAAACACCAGCCCCATAGATGGTGAGGGCTTGATACCTTCTAATTTTTCATCCAAGTTTTGTACTTAACAGCACAAACATAACAACGTTAAAAATGTATTATCAAGAGATCTAAGCCTCAAGAATGGGTCTCTGAGTGAAAAATTATGCGGCTAAACACGTGATTATTATTGTTGGTTTAGAAATTTTCTGGATTCTAGGGCATCTTTTTTACTTTGGTTTCAACCATTGGGGGGGTCCTTTTCATCAGCCTTGCAAGAGAGGCATTGACATTTTCATGTCAATTAGCAATTAAGAATTAATTGAGGGAGAATATCCTTCAACTCTGGGATTCTTTTCTATGTTGTCCTAAGTTGATACTTTTAGAATTTTCAGGTTGGATCAACATGGGTTCAATGGGAAGATTAAGAAAGTTGGAAAGTAGTTTCCTTTGGGGTGAAATACACTTTGCCCCCCTAACGTATTGACCAATTCCTACTTTAGCTCCAAACAATTAATTTTTTCACTTTAAATCTAAAACTTTTGAATTGGTTACCATCAGGACCAATAATTAATACAGTCTAATTTATTAACGGAATATTACCTAATTCAATGCATAAAATCCACAAGGCCAAGGCCAACCCGGTCCAACCCATGACCCATACTCAATCCAATCCCTAA
>BRYE01000005.1:2670000-2672500 GCA_030159115.1 Actinidia arguta var. hypoleuca | reverse complement strand
TTTTTAACAATTCATGTCTTTAGAAGTCAAAAGCTTTAACATGGTTTAAATTTAAAGCTTTAAAAATTTGGTGAAATTAATTTGTGTTTTTCTTGGATACAAGCATGACTGATGTTTGACTTGATTTCGGTTTGCGTTTTTATGCGATAGCTCTGTCAGTAAGCTTATCTTGACAGAGTTTTTCGAAGCCAAGTTTTAGGGTCAAGAGTAACGTACGCAACAAGCTCTTTCAGTCATCCGCACGCTTAGGCTCAAACACCGTTGATGGGCTAGCTAACAACACACTGTAAGAACATGATTGGGTCAGTCGCCTACTCGCTAACATGAAAGTCGGTGGGTCCTCACGCGCAGAGCTACACTATAAAAAGAGATAAATCATCCCTCACAAGTGGTGAAATTAATTTGTGTTTTTATTGGATACAAGCATGACTGATGTAGACTTGATTTCAGCTTGCGTTTTTATGCGATAGCTCTGTCAGTAAGCTTATCTTGGCAGAGTTTTTCGAAGCCGAGTTTTAGGGTCAAGGGTAATGTACGCAACAAGCTCTTTCAGTCACCCGCACGCTTAGGCTCAAACACCGTTGATGGGCTAGCTAACAACACACTGTAAGGACATGATTGGGTCAGTCGCCTACTCGCTAACATGAAAGTTGGTGGGTCCTCACGTGCAGAGCTACACTATAAAAAGAGACAAATCATCCTTCACAAGTAAGCAATACTGACTCTTTTTCTCTCTCTAAAACCTGAGTCAGTCATTCTTCTCTTACTCTCTTCTCTCTTTTCTTTTTCAGTAACTAACTTGATTGTCGGAGAGTCGTTCTTGGAATAATTTCGGGCGGTCATTCTCAATGTTGCTGTCTTGCAAGCCTAGCTGAACAGCATCCGGCCATCGCAAACTGCTTGTCAGCTATTATCTTTGTCTATGATGATTTTCTGTCATTCCTACAAACCCACATGTATGTATATAATCAACCTTTTTTTATTATTATCGAGTGTTCTTTATTATATAACTTTTTGATATACCGATATAACATTTTTTAATTAGAGGAGAAAAAAGGAAAAGTTTAAAGGTTAGGAAAGGGGCAATTCATATAATTGATAAAAAAATATTGAAAGCTTTATTTATAATTTTGTATAATAAAGATAAACATTAGAGAGTAAAAATCATTAGCTATTAAAATTAAAAAAATAATTTCAAGAAAATTGCAGGTGTATTTTACTTGCTGGATTTTATTAGAATCATGATATTTATCTAAAATGTCACATTGGCCCTCCCAGTCTAGCACACCTCTAACGGTTGCCCTCTCTCATCCGAATGGAGGTAACTCTCTCTCTCTCTCTCTCTCTCTATATATATATATATATATATATATATATATATATATATATATATATATATATATATATTCTTTCCCTTCATAGGCTTCTACCCTAATAAAATGCGAACACGAGATGCTAAAAAAAGGATGCATACGATTTAAAGACACAAAAGTTAAAAGTTTTCTCATATTACTATAGAAATATGTACAATGACTAGCTCAACACGAAAAAAATGCCCGAAAACATCTAAAAAATAAAATTAGAGCGTAATCATAGCAAAAGAAAGACATAATAATGTTATTTGAAGGACTTCGTTTCTGTATGACTCGGAATAGAAATGAATCATTTTACGAGTATTTTAGGTTGTTTAGCTAGTAGGAGTAATATACATTTGTGATATTTCTACTAATAAATTGTGAGTTTGGCAATTTATTTGATTACAAAATAATCTGTAATTTAGCAGATACTTTGGGAAATGTCTATTATTTATTTATTTCTTTGGACTAAACACTTCTGAGATCTATATGTTCTGTAAAATCTTTGGATTCCTTTAGTGGGCCATAATGGACTCTTAGGCCTTAGCTCATTGTACTTATCATGGACCCACAAACCCGATCCATAAATTAGTTCAGGGCCCATTTATTGAAAGCTAGAACATTTCCCAATCTCTAGTCAGTAGTCATTACGTAATTCGTACCAAAAAAATATAAAACTCAAAACAAGGCTTAATTTCGCAGACACTTCCTAAATTATTGTCACTCTCCCGTCTAAAAAGTAAATTATATTAACTCTCTTAAGTATTTTAATGGTATCACTTGCATTCCTTTCATTATTAATATATTTGAAATAGTGATGAAAATCGATTATGTGTTATCAATGTGCTTAAATTAAATGTTCATATGTCTAAAATATTTTTATTTGTTTTGCGAAAAATAAGTTAACACTCTATTTAATGGCTTATTAATAAGAGTTAAGGACAACACTGATCGATTTTCATAATTATTTCAAACATATTAGTAACGGAAAGAGTGTAAGTAATACCATTAGATAATTAAGGGGGCTAATATAATTTACTTTTTAAATGAGAGGATAAAACTGATAAAAAAGTGATGTTTTAAAAGGTGTTTGTGAAATTAAGTCTAAAAATAATTGTGCAAATTTAGAATCTGTTTGTAGTTTT
>BRYE01000005.1:2602500-2605000 GCA_030159115.1 Actinidia arguta var. hypoleuca | reverse complement strand
CTATCATTTTCCTAAAAAACGGTGGCGATTAAATGTCAAAAATTACCTAATTGGATCACATTCGGTGCATCTATGAGCAATAATGTCCTATAATGCACGACTTGATGGTCATCACAATAGTTTTTTCTAATCGAAACCATCTAAATTTTAAGTGGGAGTGATTATATCATGTATGAAAAAAATGAAGTGATTTAATTATCGTTGTGTACTTGATCTAATGAGAGAAATTGTCGATTGATTATGGATAAATGAATCAATGTCCTGATGAAAGGGCTTTCAATGTCCGATAGACTTCAAATTTGACGAGAGTTATTAAAATAACAAGAAAAGTAAAGTGAACGGTTTAGATCATCATAATCGTGTTCTATCATTTGGCAATCACACATTTTCCTATAGCATAATGGATTGGTTCATAACCAAATAAAGTTGATATATATGATTGAAAGGCAAGTGCAGACTCGATTCCTCGAATATTCGATCTAAACCGTTATGATTTTATTGTCAATTCTATCATTTTTCTAAAACATAGTGGCGAGCAAATGTCAAAAATCACCTAATCGGATCACATTCGGTGCATCTATGAGCAATAATGTCCTATAATGCACGACTTAATGGCCATCACAATAATTTTTTTTGAATTGGAACCATTTAGATCTTAAGTGTGAGTGATTATATCATGTATGAAAAAAATGAAGTGATTTAATTATCGTTGCGTACTTGATCTAATAAGAGAAATTGTTGGTTGATAATGAATTAATGTCCTGATGAAAGAGCTTTCAATACCCGATAGACTTCAAATTTGACGAGAGTGATTAAAATAGCAATAAAAATAACGTGAACGGTGTGGATCGTCATAATTATGTTGCAATTGTGTGGCTAGCGCATAATATAATCAAATTTTTATACATATTATGTAGTTACAAAAAATTATTTTTGGACTATTAATTCAAAATTTAAAATTTTTATTTTTTAAAAATATATTTTTTACTTATTATGGCCTACTATAGTCCACCAGTTAAAATTTTAAAATTTATATTTTTTATTATCAAAATTTAATTTATTTTTTTTTTAAATTTTTTATTTTTGGTATTCATAATTTTATTTTAAATTTTTTTTAATTATTTTTCTTATTATGACATTTGTAAAGTCAATTATTAATAAAAATATCTTTTTATTATTTATTTATTTATTTATGGCCATGACCAATGAACAAGTCAAAATTTATTTATTTTACTTTTCTTATTCAAAAAATTATTTTTATTTTTTTTCTTATTTTTTTCTTATTATGAAAAATTAATTTATTTAATTAAATTTTATTTTAATTTATTTAATAATTAATCATTTCTTGCCATTTCCGTGTCGTGCCGTGTCAATTACCGTGTCGTGCTCTTCACAGTTCTATGCCGTGCTCGTGCCGTGCCTGACTAAGTTCGTGTCGTGCTGTGCCATGTCGTGCCCAACCAAGTCAACTATCGTGCCGTGCCCGTGCTCGTGCCCGTGCCCGTGCCGTGCCTCACTATTTTCGTGTTCTGTGTCCATGACCGTGCCCGTTCAGATCGTGTCGTGTCATGCCGTGCCGTGCCTAACTTATATCGTGCTTAAATCGTGCTCGTGCCGAGTTTTTTCGTGTCGTATCCGTGCCCGTGCCCGTGCCGTGCTGCGCCGGCACGGCACACTTGATACCTCGATGAAGGGGGAAGGCTTATATACAAGATATTGTGGCTGTTGGAAGAAATGCAACTCTATAAAAAAAAAAAAAAGGCAAATGATCAGAGAATAAAAGGGTCTGTTCGTTTAAAATTTGAACTGATAGGGACCAAAAATAACAAAGGCAATTGTTCGGGACTAATCCTAACAGACGCAACTATTCGGGAACCAAAAATATAATTATAGAAACTTATTTATTAAAAAAAATAATAAATAATTTTTTTATAAAAAATAGAGAGAGAGGTCCGGCACAAGCCCAAACCCATCACTTGCACCCGCGACCATGACCCGGGGCAGGCGACGCACGTATGTGAAATTTTTAGTCCTGTCCACATAATTCATAGTCTGGCCCAAAACCAACCACAATTCTCTTCCTTCAAAAACTTAGGTATCCTTTGGTGCCCATTCCAATGTGTTGAAGTATGACTTTATAAGTCATTTCAAACTCCTACTTTTCAATGTGGAAATAATTATTTTCACTACATAAAATATATTTAAGTAGCATACTTTAGAGTCAATTTATAATTCAATCGTAAATAGTTTTAAACAATTAATTAAATATTCTTAATCCCCACATAAAAATATCCATAACTACTTGAACCCACAAAATTAAATTTATAAGTCCCACTTTAATTAAGTCAATTAATGCCCATTTTTCAACATGATCGACCCGGCCATTGTTGCAGAGGGTTCGGATAGCAATATCGGTGGTGGCCTTATCGGGAGTAAACTCATCAGTGGCCATGAGATCGAGAATCTTTTGAATGGAGGAGACAGAAGAATCGTCAGATTT
>BRYE01000005.1:2585000-2587500 GCA_030159115.1 Actinidia arguta var. hypoleuca | reverse complement strand
ATCCATCACTTCATATCTCATTCAATATGTAGCAGAAAGGGCTTTTGAATATTAGAAAACATTCCTTTGGAAATAGACTTTTTGAAAGAAAAAAAATCGAAAAACAAGTTCAAAATAATATTAAACTAAGTCAAACATTTTTCTGATTTTTTTTTTATTTTAATTCTTTTTGAAAACACGAAAAACGAAAACGAAAAAATCAAAACAAAGCCCAAATAACTAACCAGTTGTTTCATGGGAAGTCTGACCCAGGAACGCCGCGATCTCCCTTCTACGCGTAGCGTCGTCACCAGTAGTGCCAAAGCCACTGAAGGACCGCGCAGCTGCAATAAAAGCATCGTAAGTGTAAAACCCGTTACTGGCACAACGCCCATCGTTGCGATATTTCAACATTTGATTGAACAGAGATTGGCTGACTAGGGAACCAACACCACTGCCTCCGCCTCCTCCTCCAGGGGCAGGAGTGGAACCACCGGGTCTACATTGGCTCTGGCAGCCATTTGCGCAGTACTCGGCAGTCTGGCCGCAGTACCCATGTTGGCTGCAACAGAGCCCATTCTGGCACAGGGCACCCCCAGCTTGTCTACCACATTGTTGTGCTGATATGGCCAAAAATGAGGCCAATGTTAACAAAATCATTGCCCAAAACCTCATTTTTCTTGGCTTTCTTTTGCCCCTACGAGAGAGTGTTTTTTATGCATCAACTATATGGGTTGG
This sequence comes from Actinidia arguta var. hypoleuca, assembly GCA_030159115.1. Classification (NCBI taxonomy): domain Eukaryota; kingdom Viridiplantae; phylum Streptophyta; class Magnoliopsida; order Ericales; family Actinidiaceae; genus Actinidia; species Actinidia arguta. Next base: position 2,586,783 of record BRYE01000005.1, on the reverse strand, counting down.
TGTAGTATTTATAATAGAGGAATTAATGTTGTGGGTGTGTAATTGACTAGTTCAATTCAAAAATGGGTGGTGGGTGACTAGACGAATTCAGTGTGTGGAGGACTTTGAAGTCTTCCTGGTGGTGGAAAATTGCACAGAATTGGTATATGGTGCTTGGCAAGAACAGGCATTGGAAGAACTATCAAACCACCCATGTGATTGGCTACACTGAAGGATGGACTCGGCAAACGGCTGGGAGTGACCGCTACCCTAAAGTTTTTCAAAAAATTGTAATTTTATAGTAATATTAGTTACGACTATATTCAAATTGTATAGGTTCATAATCAACTAAGGTTGAAATTAGTATTTTATGTCATCCATAGAGTGCTGATTTCGTTTTTAAAGTTTTGAGTTATTATTTTTACACTTATTCTTTTCTCCAATTGCACTGATTTTTTGATTTTTACATGTTCCTCTAAAACATTAGAGCAAAAAGTAATTTAAAAATATAGATATAAGGATATTTACGTAATTTTATATAATAAAGACAAAAATAGTGGTGTTGGAGAAAATAGGGGTGTGAAAATTACTATACTATGTTTTCTATTTTCACTTTTCTAGAAAGCCTGAAAACATTTTGGCAAATTAAAAAATGGTAAACTACAGCTGTACCCCCTATTATTTTCTCTGTGTCAATTTATTTCCTGGATTTTCAATTAAATCGATTTTGACCTTATATTTTGTAATTTATTTTAAAAAATTCAGAAAGAAAATACTCACATGCTATTGGCAAGCCCCATTATCAATACGCCACTTATTCTATTAGGTAAATTTCACCATTAGTCCCTTTTGTCCTTATATTTTTAATTTAAACAATTAGAACACTACAGTTTCAATTTGCTTTTAATGTAACCCTCCGTCAATATCCACTAATAATTTAAACATAAGAAAAGAATGTGAAAACTCACGTAACCATTTTTAGGGTACTAAAGTAAAATTTTGACCAAACTACACGGATCAATGTGGTAAATTTACCCTCGAGAAAGGATCATGTGAGCTTCACTTGCTAACTGTTCGTTCACATTCTTAACGAGTATTAATAAAAGGACTACATTGAAATTGTAGGGTTCTAGTTGTTGAAATTAAAATTATAAAACAATTGGTAAAACTTTATACTCTATTTGCCTACCGTTTTTTTCTCAGTACCCATACCTTCCCTAAGGAAAATATTCACGTACAACAGATCTTCTCAATACACCCCTTTTAAATTTTAGAATTTTGATTTTTGATAAGAAATTCAACACGACTACAAATTATCTCCACCGTCTATTTTGGAAACCCTAACTCTCTAGTCACCCAGCCCTCCCCGCCGCCACCACCACCCTTCCCCCATAGTTTCCGATTCCGTCCCCTTCCACTCCCACCACCACCTTCCTCCCTCCCCATTCTTTGTAAATCGCGAAGAGAGGGAGAGAAGAATGAACGGTTCGTAGAGCTTTCAATAACCTCCGTTTGGATAACTGTGGTAAATCAACCAGATTTAGACCACCACAAACCACAGCGATTCAGACCACCGGGAAACACGCGATTGAAACCGTTGCGAACCATCGCCATTGAAAACCCTGCGAACCTATAACAGATTCAGGGGAGAGAATTTTGATTAGGTGTTCGCGATCTGAGGGTTTCCATCAGATGGGTGGAGTGAGAATTTCGATTAACAATTTTTTGTTTTCGAGATTTTTCATTTTTAAGTGAATTTATTTTACCGTGAAAATCATAATTTTATACTATTTTTAATGAGAAA
>BRYE01000005.1:2460000-2467500 GCA_030159115.1 Actinidia arguta var. hypoleuca | reverse complement strand
GTCCGTTCTCCAAAGTAAAGCTGATAAGTACATCACCGCGGAGGAACTAGCCAAGGCCAAACGAAGGCGACGAGGAAAAGATGACCATAAAAAAAAAGAGCCTAATACGAGGCGATTTGATTACAGGGACGATGAACCAAGGAACAAGAAGCCCAACCGAGACTCAAGACGGACCAATGAAAGGCGACCTCGTACCCCACCTCGCCGCACAGAATTGGTGTTACCCCCTCTCAATGCTCCTATTGCCCAAGTTCTTACAGAAATTAAGCACGAAGAGTTCGTCAAGTGGCTCTCGAAAATCAAAACTGATCCCCGAAAGAGAAACAAAAACAAGTATTGCGAGTTCCACCGAGACCATGGTCATAACACAGAAGACTGCTTTCACCTGAAGGAGCAAATAGCCGACCTCATCAAACGAGGATATCTGAGAAAGTATGTCGGTGATTGCCCTCCCCCAATTCACCAGAAAGAAGATACGGCGACAACCGACCTACTGATGGAGATATACAAGTAATCCATGGTGGATTTGGGTCCGGAGGAAGCTCGAATTCGTCTAGGAAAAGGCATGCCAGAAGTGCTGGTGGGGTGTCCGAAGAAATATATAACCTCTCCTTGCCAATGACCGATATTCACCCACCAATCACCTTCAACAATGATGATTTGTGAGGTCTACACTTACCTCATGACGATGCCTTGGTCGTTTCAGCCATCATCGCCAATTTTACTGTCCAAAGAATCTTGGTTGATAATGATAGTTCGGCTAACATCCTATTCATGTCGGCAATCGAAAAGATGAAGATAAGGCTCGATAAATTGCACCCCTTTCTTACACCTTTGGTGGGCTTCGGAGGAAATATGACTTATCCGCTAGGATGGGTTAAATTACCAGTAACTTTGAGAATAGAGCCTCGTCAAACCACCGTTTGGCAAGACTTCATTGTGGTAGATTGCCCTTCCCCTTACAATACAATTTTAGGTCGCCCAACTCTAGGCGGGACTAGGGCGATCACCTCAATCTATCATCTAAAAATAAAGTTTCCCACTTCAGCGGGGGTGGGCGAAGTAAGGGGCGACCAGAAAATGGCCAGACAATGTTTTATTTCAGCTATGAAGATTGAAACCTCCCCAGCTCCGAATACCCAATAGCAATTACCGACCAACGATGGCGAGATGGAACTTCTGAGGGACGAGGTAGAACAGGTTGTCTTGATGAATCCCTGAGAAACTGAAAACACCAAACCCCTTGAAGAAACTACCCCGATCTTCATACACCCAGAATATCCTGATCGCCACGTTATGATCGGAACTGAACTTCCCAACGAATTACGCTGTGCTTTAGTGGAATTTTTAAAAAGAAACTTTGATGTTTTTGCCTGGTCACATGGTGACGTCCCGGGTATTGATCCCCAAGTCGCCATACATAAGTTATATATCAATCCCGGACATCCTCTAGTTCTCCAAAAGAGAAGGAAATTCTCCCCCGATCGACTAAAAGTTATTGAAGAAGAGATGACCAAACTCGTCAAGGCTAAGGTTATCAAGGAAGCCCATTGCCGGAATGGCTAGCTAATTTCGTCGTCCTCCCGAAAAAAGGGGGGAAGTGGAGAGTATGCGTTGACTTCACCGATCTCAACAAGGCGTGCCCAAAAGATAGTTTTTCTCTGTCAAAAATTGATTTAATAGTCGACGCCACATCTAAGCATGAGCTTCTTAGTTTCATGGATGCCTTCTCAGGATATCACCAGATCAAGATGTTGCCCTCCGACATAGAAAAGACTTCATTTATCACAGAACGAGGATTGTACTGCTACAAGGTCATGCCATTTGGTTTGAAAAATATTGGGGCAACATATCAAAGATTAGTGAACAAATTTTTTAAGGAGCTGATTGGAAAACCATGAAAGTATACATAGATGACATGCTCGTCAAAAGTGTCAAAGCAGTAAACCACATCGCCCACCTTAAAGAGGCTTTCGACATTCTGAGGAAACACCAGATGATGTTAAATCCCTCCAAGTGCATTTTTGGTGTCTCATCTGGAAAGTTCCTAGGATTTCAAGTCACCAAACAAGGAATTGAAGCAAACCCGGATCAGATTCAGGCTCTACGCAAAATGAGCTCGCCCAGAAATATCCATGAAGTTCAACAGTTAACTGGGCGAATTGCCGCCCTCAACCGATTTATTTCCAAGTTAGTGGACAGATGTTTGCCATTCTTCAAAATTCTAAAGAAAAATCAAAATTTTCAGTGGACAGAAGAATCAGAAGGAGCATTTCAACAGCTCAAAAAGTACATGGGATCACCTCCTTTACTTGTGGTCCCGACCATGGGCGAAGAACTATTTGTGTACCTATCTATCTCGCCAACTACAGTGAGTGCTGTGCTCATCCGATAAGTAAACCGAGTTCAGAAATCAGTATACTATGTTAGTAAGGTCTTGATGGGTGCTGAGAATAGATACGTAAAGATAGAGAAGCTCGCCTATGCCCTTCTAATCGCTGCCAGAAAACTTCACCATTATTTTCAAGCCTATCCCATCACCGTGCTGACTGACCAACCTTTAAAACAAATTCTCCAACAACCTGACACCTCGGGGAGACTTCTGAAATGGTCCATCGAGTTGAGCGAATTTCATATTGACTATAAACCAAGAACGACAATAAAAGCCCAAGTCTTAGCTGACTTTATGGCTAAATCCACTCATGAAACTGACCCGGAAGTCCTCTCGGAGAAAAAGATTCCAAACTTGGACGAGAACTTCGACAGCTCGGACAAGAACCTCAGCAGCTCGGGCGAGGATCTTGAGAAGTGGAAGTTATTTGTAGATGAGTCTTCAAATCAACATGGATGTGGTGCAAGGCTTCTTCTCCAAAGCCCTGCAGGGAAGCAGATGGAATATGCTATACAGATTGATTTTAAAGTCACCAACAACGAAGCCGAGTACGAAGCACTCCTCGCCGGATTATGGGTCACCACCAGATTGGGAGTAGAGTCAATAGATGCTTATAGTGATTCACAACTAGTGGCAAACCAAGTTCAAGGAGACTACCTCGCTAGGGACGCACGGATAGCAGCTTATTTAGATGAAGTCAAATGCTTAACTCAAAAAATCAAAAGTTTCACCATTCGACAGATCCCCAGAGATGAGAACAGAAAGGTTGACGCCCTCGCCAATCTTGCCTCAACTTTTGATTTCATATCAGACAGGAGTATACCTCTGAAATTCCTGTCCAAACCAAGTATTGAGATCACCAAACCTGTCTATCCAATAGAAACAGACCCAACATAGATGGATGAGATCATCGCATACCTCCAGAGTGACGCACTACCAACAGATAAACTTCAAGCTCGTCGGATTCGATATAGATCTGCGAGGTTCTGCCTACTTCATGGGATTTTGTACAAATGATCTTTTTTTGGTCCTCTCTTAAGATGTCTCCGACCTGACGAAGCCAATTATGTGATGAGAGAAATTCATGAGGGCATCTGTGAAAATCATTCAGGGGCAAGGTCACTAGTACGAAAAGCAATTCGCCAAGGCTACTCTTGGCCTCAGATGGAACGTGATGTAACAACGTACTTTAGAGAATGCGACAAGTGCCAGAGATTCGCACCAGTTAACCACTTCCCCCATTAACAGCCCATGGCCATTTGCCCAATGGGAGATTGACATACTGGGACCTTTGCCTCAAGCTCCGTTATAGAAAAAGTTCTTGATCGTCGCAATTGATTACTTCACCAAATGGGTGGAAGCTGAGCCACTTGCCAAAATTAACCAGAAGAATACAAGGAATTTTGTATGGAAAAGTATCATCTGCCGATTTGGAATTCCCAAGGTTCTCATCTCGGATAACGCCAGGCAATTCAACAATGATGGATTCAGATAATTTTATTCGAATCTCGCCATATCACATCATTTCTCCTCGCCTGATCACCCCCAAGCTAATGACCAAGTCGAAGTTACTAACAGAACCATCCTGAGAAATCTAAAAACTAGACTAGAGAGATCCAAAAGAGAATGACTAGAAGACCTGCCGAGCATACTATGGGTGTATCACACGACTAGCAGGATTTCTACTGGTGAAATGCCTTACTCCATGGTCTATGGAACTGAATCAGTGATACCCGTTTTAGGATCTCAAATTTTGATAAAGATAATAATGAAGGCGAGCTGAGACTCAACCTCGACCTCCTTGATGAGAATCGGGAGCAAGCAAGCATACGTCAAGCAGCTTATAAACATCAGGTTGCCAAATATTATAATCAGAGAGTCAAATACAAGTCATTCTTACTTGGCGACCTAGTCCTACGAAAAGTTACCCTATCTACTAAAGAGTCAAACGCAGGAAAACTAGGCCCAACATAGGAAGGCCCTTATAAGGTCGTCAAAGTCTTTAGACCGGGGACTTATTGGCTTGAAGACATTAATAGAAAAGCACTCTCCCATCCTTGAAACGCCGAGCATCTAAAAAAATATTACCAATAACATCCAGTCACTTTGAAAGTCAGCTCGCCTGAACAATACAGTTGCAATCGTTGCCGCTTTATCCTATTAAAATCTCCAGTTTATTTTAATCATCTTGCCTATTACAGGATGGAAGTCGCCGAATTCAAGATCGCCAGTTCATTGCAAAATAACATAGGCATCTTGATCGCCTAATTCAAGATCACCAGTTCATTGCAAAATGACAGAGGCATCTCGATAAGATTGCCAGTTTATTATAAAATGGAAGGCATCTTGATCGCCTAATTCAAGATCGCCGGTTCATTACAAAATGGAAGGCATCTTGATCGCCAAATTCAAGATCGTCAGTTCATTACAAAATGAAAGGCATCTTGATCGGCGAATCGCCAGTTCATTGCAAAAGGACGGAGGCATCTTGATCGCCGAATTGAAGATCGCCAATTCATAAAAAAAAACTGTAATTTAAAAATACTAAGTAAATTACGTTAGTACGAACAAAATTTGCGCAATCAAAACGATGATTCAGTTACTATCACACATCGCCAAAACTGGAGTAATATTCATTGAGGTGCAATCACATCGTAAAAAAAAAAATTACAAAGGAGGAGGGTTTTCACCGCCTTGAGGATTTGCATCTCCTATTTCAATAGTTTCTTCATCTGCCCCCTCCCCTTTTACGTCCTTGTCCTCTTCGGCGAGCAGGTCATGATCGAGACCCATTTCCTCCAAATTGATGGCAAGGTCGGGATGATGGCGATGAAGTTGTCGCTTGTAGAAGTCAAATCCTTCGCCAAAATACTTTGAGGCAGCATTTTCAACAGCCTCCGAGAAATCCGACGAGGATTTGAACTCCTCAACAGCTGATTTTCTAGATCGTTCCACACTTTCCCTTAACTCCGCAACCAGTATCCCAACCTTCCCCAAACTGTCGGTAAGGGTGTCTCTTTCATCATTTAACTTGGCGAACTCATCGCCGACCTGTTGCTCCTGAGCTCAGGCCTCGGCCAGTTGCTACTCCAGATCGCTAGATAACTTCTGGAGGCGGGAAACTTCACTGTCTAAAGAAGCTGCTCGCCCTTGTTGAAGGGATGCCTATTCAACAGTTTCTCTACTCTTGACCACCAAAGAAGATCTGAACACGAGCGCCTGCTACAAACAAATCTTATTAGATCAACTGAGCATGTTTACCAAGGATGAAACAAAGTCGAAGTTAATGTCGAAATAATACTTGGCCGAGGGCCTGAAAAAATTTTGAGGCAGTCTGGTCCAAGGACAGCTGCCCCACCTTTTCTTGATCCGTAGGAGGGATTACTCCTCGAAGGATCTTCTCGGCTATGGAAGTGCTTCCCAAAATAGAGGCCTTAGGACCGATGACAGTCCCCAACGAGGGCGAGCTCCCCTCCCCGGGTCTAAAAGAGGTAGTGGTCCCCGAATGGTCAACTTGACCAGACTTTTTCTTTTTGGGTTCAGGAGCGATGGCGTGCTCCTTCCCTTTGGAGCTGTCCCTGGATTTAGCCTTCTTGCTCGGCGAGGTGGAAGGTTCGTTCATTGGTCGTTTCTCGCCAATTACCACTCCCTTAACAGGAGCGAATTTTTTGGCCAAGCTTTCACCTTTGGCCTTCTCCACCTTCTCGCCGAGTTTCTTCAGGCTAATCCTCCTCGACATAGCTACAAAATGAAGAACAAACATCAGATATGAAAAAAATAACCAACAAGAACAGTAAGAATTTATACCATCTGATTTAAGCTCGGGAGGTAGCTTGAAATCCGATCAGGATTCCGATGTCGGGTCCGAGCTCGATCCCGAGACAAACGAAGAAAATTCTAAAATGGAGTCTCGAACTTTTCCCCCCGACCATCTTAGCAAGGTCAGGTAGGGGATATGAGGTAGAATCCTCTTTAGTTCATTCCTAACGGTCCCTAGGTATTCAATTGAGTCATCTCGGGAATGACTGTCTTGCTGGATCTATTCACCACGGGAAGGGCGGAACTCACCCACTTCACCCGACGTCAATGGCGCATGTGGCTCTTCGCCCTCTGTCCCAGATGCCATAGGTTCGGGAGAGCAAAAATCCGACAAAATGACTTGGATTTGAGAAGCGTGGGGACTGCAAAACGCCCATGTTCCGCCATCGATTTTGAAATCTTGTCAAAAAGTTCCTGCTCATACCCGAGAAACTTGGGCGGATCATTGCAGCGTTTATCTGAAAGATACCATAGAGTATTAATTCTAATTTTATTAATAAATATATTGAGATTATTGATGAAATTAAAACCGATCTAGAATATTCTACGACCTCGGAACCCTTGGCATTCCCTCCCAAGATGAATCATCGGGAAGCTCTCAACTATCCCCGGAGGCGAAAAAGAATTTGCTTTTTCATCCCTTCACATTGCTGGGGTATCCTCCGCGGATGGTTTTCTTGTACCTCGCCTTAAAATAAAGCCACCCTTGGTCCGGTTTGAGGTTATTATTAAGGGAAAACATGTTCCTAAATTCAGAAAGGGTCATTGAATATTTATACACTCGCCACAACACAAGGACACCGGCGATACTTCGCCAAGTATTGAGGACGAGCTGAGTTGGACAGATATTATAAAACATTAAAATTAACCTAACGGTGGGATGAATGGAAAAACAAATGCCCGCAGAAAAGGCAGCCTCATAAAATGCCACCTCGCCAGGGCGAGTTGAAAGAATGGTTTCGTTCTCCTCAGGAAGTCTAATCTGTACATCCTGAGGGAAGGAATAAGTCTCTCTGAGCAAGTCAAGCTCCTCGGGAGTCATAATATTATGCTCTTTTTCTACAGAAGAATGAATATCACCTAGAGGCGTGACCTTAGGAACTGATGGATTTTCCATAGGCGACCTAGGAGATTGTCTTACTTCGTCAGTAATATATGACGATCCTTCTCCAAATGGTCGGATACCCAGGAAGGCAAGGACTCTAAGTCTGAAGGGCTAACCTTAGACCTATAGGACATAACACTGTAAGAACAAGAACAAGGACTTGATTACTTACTGTGCTAGGAAA
>BRYE01000005.1:2385000-2390000 GCA_030159115.1 Actinidia arguta var. hypoleuca | reverse complement strand
CTAAATTAAAGGCAATCTTATCATTTTTGCACAAAAAAATAATTTTAGGAGAAAAACTTGATATTAATTTTAAAAGTAAAGAAGATCAATGGTATTTCTGAAACTCTAGGGAAGTTGGTTGTATTTTTTAGAAACGCTAAGGGTATACTTGGTAACTTTTGAACTTTTTTATTTTTTGTGTTTGTTTAGTTTTGTTTATATTTTTATAAAATAAAAATTAAAAATATGTTTGTCTTTATTTTTTTTAAACTATTTAAAAATAAAAATATGATGGCAGTGGTGGTGGAAACGAAGATCGTGGAGGCAGCAGTGGTGGAGTCGGTGGCGGCGATGGTGGTGGTGGTGGCGGTGCTGGAGGTGATGGTAGTGGTGGTGGAGTCGGTGATTTTCTAAACAAAATAAAAATATATTTTTTTTATTTTCACTATTTTCAAAAATAGTGATAATAATTTTGCCTTATTTATAATTATAAATAGCAACACAAATATAATTTTGTTTATGTTTAGACCACAAAACAAAAAATAAAAATAAAAATAAAAATTAAACGATTAACAAACATTACCTAAGATTTTGTGCTAGTTATAAATAAGGGAAATTAAAATTAAATGGGTAAATTTCATTGAACTCCCTCAAGATTTTCAAAAACTATATCCATCTCTCCTATAGTTACAAAAATACCACTAACCTTCCTTGAAACTAATATTAAGATTCTCTCTGTAGCTAATTTTTATGCCAAATAATAAATTTGCCCTTTGATTTAGGGCTTTCGAATTTTTTTCTCAAAACAACCATTAAAATAAATAAATTTTCTTTTTATTTTCTTAAAATGCTACTTATTTGCATACTACTTTATGTTTATTTTTTTATAAATGAGTAATTTTTAAAAAAATAATTAATTTAAATAGTTTAATTTTTAAGTACTCCTAATGAAAATGTACATAAGAAGTAAAATTTTGTCATCAATATTTTTTTAAAAAAATAATTGATTCAAAAATTTTACTTTTAAGTGTTATTAATCTAAATATACTAAAAAATTAATTTTGTTATTATTATTTTTTTAAAACAGAGAATATTTAATTATTTTAATTGGTGTATTCAAAAAAAAAATTGTAAGCCCTAAATCAAAGGATAGTCTTGTTAATTTTGCACAAAAAATAGCTCTATGAGTGAATCTTGATATTAGTTTTAAAAGTAATAGATATTATTATTTCTGAAACTATATGAGAAATGATTGTATTTATCAGATCTGGAAAATAAACCCAAATTAAATCCACATGGAATCAAATTATGGTTAAATCAAAGTGGTCCAAGCTTAATTATGAGATTTAGGCTTTCGTTATGAATCCATATGGTATGGCTTTAATTACAGTGTGTACAGTACACGCTGTAACCGGACCTAGTATATAACACAAATATAATTTTGGTACAGCTGTTAATTAGTTGTTGGTTATGACTTTTTGTAGTAGACCTCTGCTAGATCATAGATGGCCCAGTTTAGGAAAGTGAGACCGGAATAAAATCCACATTTCGCCCCTGAATCCAACTTTATGGAATTGCAGGTGTTTTTGAAAATATATTTAAAAACATTAAAATAGTAGTTTTTCAGAATTAATTTTGTAATTTTACATCTTTAGAGAAGTCTTTTTGTTGATAATTAGAAACAGAAATTCTATCAAATAAGATAACACATATTTCAAAGTGTCAAAAATATAAAATCTACTTTTTAAGAAGTTTTGAGAAACACACTGAAGTGTGATCGGCCTAACATTATTCAATAACAATAATAATCAACTTCATATTTGCATTTGTTAACCAATGTCGTGAGTGGTGTCTCGAAAGTTGGCCGCTAGGTCCACCCATTTGGTATTATTGGATGTTTTTCAACCTCATCCTGAGTAAATAATGGTCACTCCACAACTTTTATAAACTTCTATATACGACTCAAAAAGTTTTATGAAATACACATAAAGTACAGTCCAACATTTACACATATCACTTTTATTATGTACAGTTAAATACTTCTATTACACCATATTTATATCAAAAATGTTAAACTACGTAATTTTCATATACAACTCCGAATATATTTCGTTTAAAAAATTACGTACTTAAAAATATTTTTAAGTTTGGTTTGCTTATCAAGTAAATCGATCTCAAATGAGTTTTAATAGAGGTGATCATGAGCTGAGTCAAAATAACTTGAATTTTTTAACATTAAAAGCTTATTGAGCATATTGTTCAACCTTAGTTTGAAAGTTTAATGAGTTTAAATAAATATGTTCAAACTTAATTTGTTTGCCTAATATATCAATCTCGAACAAGCTTTTAACGAGCTCAACTTGATTCGTTTATCAGCCTTACACATAATTACATGGTTATGATTTAATATAACGTTAGGATTTTAGACTTCTTCACCCAATAATTTAAACTTTTAGGTTGGATGGTATTTGAATCAAACACATTCCACCCCACAGTAATAATAATAGACACAAAAATAACGTTATTATTTTTTTTAAGTGGTCAAAATTATATTTATAATAAATTATATTCGGGATAGTTGTTTAATTTTTTTGCCCCCACTTGCCTTAGTGTAGCTCCGCTCATGATTATAAGGGTAAATTTCATTAACCTCCACTGATGTTTTTGACAAATATAGTCAACTCTTTTTTGTTTTAAAAATAACACCGACCTTATATACTTTTGAAACTAATGTTAAGATTCACCACTTTAGCTAAATTTTGTACAAAAATGATAAGATTGTCTTTTGATTTAGGATTTTTAATTTTTTTTCTCAATACACCCATTAAAATAAATAAATATTCTTTTCCTTAAAATATCACTTATTTGAAAACTACCACATTTTTTATTTTTTATCAATTAAGTAAATTTTTAAAAAAGAAATGATTTGAATAATTTACTTTTTAAGTACTTTTAATGAAAATATACTTAAAAAATAAAACTTTATTATCATTATTTTTTATAAAAAATAATCTAAATATTTTAATGTTTAAGTACTCCTAATATAAACATACTAAAAACATAATTTTGTTATCAAGTTATTTTTTGAAAAACGGAGAACATTTAACTATTTAATTAGTATATTGAGAAGAAAAAAAATTAAAAACTCTAAATTAAAGACAATCTTGTCATTTTTGAATAAAAAAATAATTTTAGGGGAGAAACTTGATATTAGTTTTAAAAGAAGGAAGGTCAATGTTATTTTTAAAATTCTAGGGGAGTTGACTGTAATTTTTTAGAAACATTAAGGGTATGTTGGGTAACGTTTTAACATTTCTATTTTTTGTGTTATTTTATGTTTGTTTAGTTTTATTTTTTTTTATAAAATAAAAATTAAAAATATGTTTGTCTTCACCTTTTTTAAAACTATTTAAAAATAAAAATATGGTGCGGTGGTGGTGGTGGAGACGGAGATCGTGAAATCGGTGGTGGCGGCGGCGGTGGAGGTGGTGGAGATGATGGGGGCGATGGCGGTGCTGAGGGTGATGGTGATGGTGATGGTAGTGGAGGCAGTGGTGGCGGTGATGGTGGTGGTGGTGGTGGTGGAATTAGTGATTTTATAAACAAAATAAATTTTTTTTTTTTTTTCACTATTTTAAAAAATAGTGCTAGTAGTTTTGCCTGATTTATAATTATATATAGAAATACAAATAAATTTTTGTTTACGTTAATACAAAAAAATAAAAATGAAACAAAAAAAAATCAAATGGTTAACAAACATCACCTAAGAGTTAGTAAATTTATTCCAGTTATAAATAAGTGAAATTAAAATTAAATGGGTAAATTTCATTGAACTCCCTTAAGATTTTCAAAAATTACAGCCATCTCCCCTATAGTTACAAAAAAAATACTAAACTCTTTTACTTTTGAAACTAATATTAAGATTCTCTCAGTAGCTAATTTTATGCAAAATAATAAATTTGCCCTTTAATTTAGGGTTTTCAAATTTTTTTCTCAAATCATCCATTAAAATAAATAAATATCTTTTTTCTTCTTAAAATGCTACTTATTTGCATACTACTTTATGTTTATTTTTATCAATGAGTAATTTTTAAAAAAATAATTAATCTAAATAGTTTAATTTTTAAGTACTCCTAATGAAAATGTATTTAAGAAGTAAAATTTTGTCATTAATATTTTTTTAAAAAAAGTATTTTATTCAAAATTTTTACTTTTAAGTGTTACTAATCTAAACATACTAAAAATTAACTTTATTATTAGTTTTTTTTAAAAAGAGAATATTTAATTATTTTAATTGGTGTTTTGAGAAAAAAAACTTGTAAGACCTAAATCAAAGGGTAATTTCGTTAATTTTGCACAAAAATTAGCTCTATGAGGGGATCTTAACATTAATTTTAAAAGTAATAGAGGTTAATATTATTTTTGAAACTATATGAAAAATGACTGTATTTGTCAGAAACCACAAGAGAGGTCAGTGAAATAAACCCAAATTAATTCCACGTGGAATCAAGTTATGGTTAAATCAAAGTGGGCCAAGCTTAATTATGAGATTTAGGCTTTCGTTATGAATCCATATGGCTTTACTTATACAGTGTGTACAGTACACGCTGTAACCGGACCTAGTATATAACACAAATATAATTTGGGTGAAATACAATGACCTCTCTTGAGGTTTGCCTTTAATACACAAAATACCCTTGATGTTTGAGAAATTATAATGATCTCCCTTGAAGTTTGAAAATTTGTAACATATTTTCTCTAAAATACACTAACTACCCCTGAGGTTTTGATTTAACACACAAAGCACCCCTAAAATACACTGACCATCCCAGGGGTGCTTTGTGTATTAACCCAAAACTTCATGGGTGGTCAGTGTAATTTATCAAATATCAGAGGTACTTTATGTATTAATATGAAACCTCAGGGGCGGTCAGTGTATTTCACCCATAAAATTCTGGTACAGCTGTTAATTAGTTGTTGGTCTGACTTTTTGTAGTAGACCTCTGTTAGATCATAGATGG
>BRYE01000005.1:2372500-2375000 GCA_030159115.1 Actinidia arguta var. hypoleuca | reverse complement strand
GTTTGATTTAGGGCTTTCGAACTTTTTTCTCAAGACATCCATTAAAATAAATAAATATTCTTTTTTCTCTTCTTAAAATGCTATTTATTTGCCTACTACTTCATTTTTATTTTTTTATCAACGAGTAATTTTTTTTTAAAATAATTAATTTAAATAGTTTAATTTTTAAGTACTTTTAATGAAAATATACTTAAAAAGTAAAATTTTGTCATCAATAATTTTTTTAAAAAAACAATTGATTCAAATATTTTCCTTTTAAGTGTTACTAATCTAAACTTACTAAAAAATTAACTTTGTTATTAATTTTTTTTAAAAAAAGAATATTTAATTATTTTAATTGGTATATTAAAAAAAAATACTTGTAAGCCTTAAATCAAAGGATAATCTTGTTAATTTTACACAAAAATTAGCTCTATGAGAGAATCTTAATATTAGTTTTAAAAGTAGTGGAGGTTAGTGTTATTTCTGAAACTATAAGAGAAATAGTATATATTTGTCAGAAACCTTAGAAAAAGTCAGTGAAATAAATCCAAATTAATTCCACGTGGGATCAAATTATGGTTAAATCAAAGTGGGCCAATCTTAATTATGAGATTTAGGCTTTCGTTACGAATCCATGACTCCATATGGCTTTACTTATACAGTGTGTACAGTACACGCTGTAACCGGACCTAGCATATAACACAAATATAATTTTGGTACAGCTGTTAATTAGTTGTTGGTCTGACTTTTTGTAGTAGACCTCTGTTAGATCATAGATGGCCCAGTGATCGGCCTAACATTACTCAATAACAATAATAATCAACTTCGTATTTGCATCTGTTAACCAATGTCGTGAGTGGTGTCTCGAAAGTTGGCCGCTAGGTCGACCCATTTCGTATTATTGGATATTTTTCAACCTCTTTCGTATTATATGATTTTTAAATATGTAGTTTCTCAGGTTTATGAGAATTTCTACCTCATTACATTATAGTTCATTATTGTCGTCTATCCCAATTGAGTCCGTGAGAAACCAATATAAAGACATGAAGTTACCGATCGAACAAACTTAGGTGGACGGTCACATTCTCTAAAATGCTAGTCCATCTAATATATTCTTTTCACATCCTCTATAGTTAATCCTTTTTTCACATCCTTTATATTAGAAGGATTAAAATTGATCCTTTCAAGTAAAGGAAGGTTTTAGAGGATGAGTTATGGAAATTGCAAGTTGTTTTGTTCTTTTAATCGAAAACAAGAAATGAACTCATTGAATTCAAGCCTCAAGGTCCAGGTTCAATTCACTAACCTTCTGAAAAAATGGCAACCTTTTCCCAGAGAAGAGACCTTAATAATACCCCTTTTGGGGTTAAATTTATTGAAATTTTTGGCACAATTATAGTAGTTTTTGGTTAAAATAAGTTGTTTGGGCCACGCTTTATTAGTTGTTCGATTGAGTTCTTTTAGCAAAATCCAAGACATTGTTTACCAAAACTACCTATTAATTTAACTACCTCACACAAAATATATAGTTTTTTTTTCTTCTCATTTTTCACTTTTAATCCAGAAGTAAAAAAATCAATTTTTCCAACTAGCCCAAACGGGGCCTAAAATATGTACTTTCCTCGAGAGAACTAAAATTCTCATCTAGAAGATGAAATACTCGTCTTCTCGAAGTCTTAACTTATTTTCATCAATATATAGAGCATATGATTGATTTCATCACAATCAAAGAAATAAGGATATTTTTAACATAAAGTTTATAATTAAAGCACATAAATAACATATGATCTATTTCATCACAATTTCACACGAATTAGTAATGGAAGAGGTGTAATTGATACAATTAAATAGTTAAGAGAATCAATATAATTTATTTTTTAAATAGAAAGATGAAAGTGACAAAATGCGATAGTTTTGGGGTATCTGATAAATTAAACCGTACAAATTGTTGTTTCCCCAATGTTATGTAAATCCTTGTTTTTCTTCTCATTAGATTATGATCTATACAATGCCTGTTGTTATGATCCTCTTTCCGCAGTTCGGTATGATCTTCGACACTTGTTCTTTTTGGCCTTATGGGCAAGCATCAATGGTAGGATCTTCTGTAACCGGCCTCGTCTCCACAAACCTAGAGGCTGATTCTGGCTGGCTTACCTGTCCAGATTGAAAATATTATTATGCTCACTCTTCCCGCTGATTATTTTGATTATTTTTTAATCCATTTAACTTAAACTAGTTCATTCGTTAATTTGCAATTTGATAACGACCAAATCTCTTCAATTTTGTCTCGCGGCTTTCAGTAAATGAATTTAATTACATTTATTTCGGTGATCAAATTCAGATAGCATTCTATTTCACCAATGTTTTGATACCAAAATAAGGTCAATCTAGCATTGATAAGGAACATTATAAACCTACGCTTTTGTACGACTCACCAGTTTGTAAAATTAAGTACATACAAATCTTATGATTGTTTTGATAAAACAAGTGATCTGGAGAAATATTAGATACAAGACAA
>BRYE01000005.1:2360000-2362500 GCA_030159115.1 Actinidia arguta var. hypoleuca | reverse complement strand
TCACTTTTAATCCAGAAGTAAAAAAATTAATTTTTCCAACTAGTCCAAACGGGGCCTAAAATATGTACTTTCCTCGAGAGAACTAAAATTCTCATCTAGAAGATGAAATACTCGTCTTCTTGAAGCCTGGCTTACTTTCATCAGTATAAATAGCATTGACTTATTTTCTACAAAGAAATAAAAATATTTTGGATATAAAGGCATATAATTAAAATACATGGACATCATATGATCAATTTCATCACAATTTCACACGAATTAATAATGGCAGGTGTATAATTGATACAATTAAATAGTTAAAGAAATCAATACGGTGAAGCCAAAATACCAACGGGATCGAGGGATTGGCAGCATAACTAAAAGCTGTTCTAGAGGAACTGTTGTTCTCAGATGTAATATAACCTTGGTATATTTATGTGCACGAAGATTCGCACAGTAGTCAAGGTGTAATATAACCTTTAACATATAATGAAAACTATAAAGGTCCAATATTTATTTATTTTTCGATTCAACGGAAAGGAACACATGTCCAATATCAAATCTGAAGGTGTAGGACGCACTTAGGTCATCAATCTGATAGCTTTGAACTGATAATTTCCTGAAGTTAGTGAATCGTAACCCCCCCCAAAAAATAGGACAATTAGAGTATGTTTGGTACAACTTCTCCACAAAGCAAAGACTTTTTCTATATAAACTTTGCCCAAAGTCCTTTAAGAAAATGCATTCTGAAATAAAATTGTGTTTGGCAGGTGTCTATTTAGAAGTGTTTCATTAGCATTTCCTGTTTTATTTTTATATTTAGAAGTGTAATTTATTATATAAATAAAGGATAGTAAATGGAATTAAGAGTGCATTTAAGTCAAATTGGAAGCCACTCCCGCCTGTTTCCTTGGAGAGGACTCTGGGCCACTTTTGACTTTTGTCTGAATTGCTTCCCATTTATGACCAAACGTGAAAAGTTAAATTAGGACTTCTATGGCATGGAAGGACTTCTGGAAGTCCTTACCACATTTGTTTTCTTCCTTATCACATTTGTTTCCTGGTCAACATATAGCATAAAGTGATTTAGGACAGCATAGAGAGAGGAAGAGAGAGGGAAGAATAACACACAGGGTCCACAACCCTAAGACAAGACCATAAAATTAATTAATCAATCAAATTCTAATTAATCAACTTTGATGATTACAAGGAACAAACTGGAAAATAAAATCCTACTCATACTTGAAAAGGTATCAAAATATCCTAATAAGATAAAATTTTAATTACAAAGAAAGCATGAATCCTAATACCAAAAGTAAATAAAATAAATCGTGAAACCCTAATTAACCTCAAAATAAAAAGAAATTAATTATAAAATAGCTCTTGTTAAAATTTATACTGATGGGAAGAACTTGTTAAAATTGAAAGGCTGTGAATAAGCTTCATTAAATGTTATAATTCAGTTGGAGTGCCAAGGATGTGAATAAGTTACCAAGAACGAATAAAAAATCATGAGAGAACCTGCATTTTTACTGCATTTTTACTGTATGAGAGAACAAGACAGGTTCTGATATTAATCTAATTAAGGAAATTTGCTACATCATTGGCAGAGGAAATTCTTCCAAGTACAGGGGTTTTCTGCAGAAGTATCTTATACTTGTACTGGTGACCCATTCCTAGTTCCAAATCCAGAGAACAATATGCCCCCTTAAAGCAAAGAAAACTGGAAACTGAAAAGGAAAGTTAGAGCATGCATGGAGTTAACAATTACCAGTTGTTGAAATTCAAAAAGTTGGCATTCTTTTTGGTTAGGAAAATGGAATACATGCAAAAAGGACCATAGTTATAGATTTTTTTTAATAATTTTTTTAATTTTTTTTTAATAATATTATTAATGTCTCATTAAAATTAGTTATTTTAATCATAATATTGATGATTTTTCAATATATGCACAAAAAGCAATTTATTTTCCTTTTTTTCTCATCACTACCATTTGAATATTAAATTAATTAATATAATTTTATATTTTTTTGTCTGCGCATAGCATGGATTTTTTCTAATGATTAATTAAAATATCTAGCACACCACTCTAAAAATGCATACACTGTTCTAGTGATTAATTCTTTTTTCTGCAATCATGTGTATAAGCAACCTAATTTGAGGTTAGAATGGCATTCAAATGGTGGATGAAGATTCTTTCTCTTTTGTATTAATAAAAAATTAGAGATTCTATGACATGAATCACCTGATGCAAGAAATAGTTTACTCAGCCCTAGTGAGGTAAATAAAATTTGGGGGACAGTAAAGAAATTTGAAGAAATCTAGATACATAATTGTTGGATACAATTTCGATCGCATCTCTCTCACAAGGGTAGATTCATAGTGGGCATCCACGTGCTACAAGATCATCTTGTAAATGAGGAGTGTGGCGAGAATTATGTCTAGAAGTTATGCATGTGCACTTATATAAATTGCCAACTCCAAATCATAAATAAAAATATCAAATCATTCACCACATCTA
>BRYE01000005.1:2350000-2355000 GCA_030159115.1 Actinidia arguta var. hypoleuca | reverse complement strand
ATAGAAGAATGAGAATGAATGAAGTCTTGACCAAAAGGAAATCTTGTTAAATAAAGAAATATCAAGTTGAGCTAGGATTATGAGTACGAAACCTTATGTAATGATCATGAGAGCTCACCCAAAACGGCTAGCTAAGGAGATGACAATTGGGTTCATTGTTCCAACATATATACCCAAGATCACTCCTGACAATTATAATGCGGGACGGGGTTGTTACAAATGTCCCCCCTTTATACCCTCGCATTTTCATGATTGGCTCGTGGTTAGCTAGTATAGTCACCCACTTCGTCATGTGCATAGGTTGGCTCTTATACCATATGTAATAACCACATGAGCTCACTCCAACGTATATACCCAAGATCACCCATAACTTACTAGGATGGAGTAGGTTACAAAACTTCTCCCCTTTATACCCTCGCTTCCCTGAAAGGGCTCCCAAATTTGGAAGAATACAACGATTGGCTCGTGGTCAGCTGGTGGAGTGACCCACATCGTCGTGTGCATGGGATCTCATACCATATGTAATGACCACAAGAGCTCATTCAAAAGGGCTAGCCAAGGAGGTGACGTCTGGGTTCACCACTCCAACACATACCTAAGATCACCCATATACACTTCCTATGTGGGATGCGGTCGTCACAAAATCTGTGACATAATTTTATTGAGAAGCATTATCTTCACCAAAACTACGAGAAGCCAAAGATTTTGAAGAAGAAGCCTTAGCATTGTACTCATTTGTAGCTAAGTGGTCTGACCTAGATAAGAGTGGTTCATTGAAGAGTGGCAAAACATGATAAAGGCACCGGAGCCATAGGGGTGCCTAGGGAGATGCAAAGTAGTACAAAACGAGAAAGAGAGTAAGTGAAGTAACACAACTGAAAGCTTGAGACCCTATAGAATAATTCCTCAAAATGCCCTAGATATGAGATGGTACCCATCTTATTTTATATAAGGTTGATCCATGTGACTGGTCAAGATTTTGCAAGGAATATGCCAAGAGTATGCTACAATATAATCATGCCTTTAAGATTTGCCTCAATCCCCAATAGCATAACCTCAACCTTTAGCCACCAAGCCACATGACCCCAAAGTTCCTCAGTGCATGTTGAATACTTAGGCACATTTAGAGGCTACTCCCCAGTGGCCAAGATTGCTTCCGTTTGGGTTGGCCACCTTTTCAGTTAAATGTGAAGATTGTCTTTCTTCATGGCGACAATGACCTACAGGAAGAGGTTTATATGAAGAGTTTGTTGCTCAGGGGAGTGCAACTGTGTGTGTATGGTCTCAAGCAGTCTCCTAGAGCCTGATTTGGAAAATTCAATGATGTTCAATTTAGGACCACATCATTCTGTTTTCTACCATCTGTCGACCGGGGGGAGAGTTATGTTGATTGTTTACGTAGATGAGGGGATGCTATGGAGCACAAACAACTCAAATTAGTCGTCATATCCGTGTCGAACACCGACACTCCTTGGACACTCTTGGGCACGTGCCAAATGACACTTGGCATGGATTTTTTTTTTTTTGTATCATCAGACACGTTAGAGACACTTCATGAACATACGTGTACTTCCTCCAGAAATGCGTATCTGTGGCCATGTCCATGTGCTTCGGAGATCAAAAATGCAACAAGCAATCAGAGAAGGATAATGAGCCATGAGAGACTTACTACAAGGACTTTGTAATTAGTTTGACTTCACATTGGGTTCCTTAATGTGCCAAACGTGGGAATATAATGCTTATTTCTTTTGTTGTAATACACTTATTGTATTTGTTATTCTAATGCGCTTTATGAGATGAATTGAACTTAGACCAGATGGAGTTGTTATGTCTTTTTTATGTATAATCATATTTTTAATTTATTTTATTTATTATACAAAAATATATAATCAATATATTTTATTCAACGTGTCTCCAGCGTGTTCATATCCTAATTTTTAGAAAAATTACATGTACGTGTGTTCATAGCATGTCGTGTCTGACCCGTGTTCGTATACGTGTTTCTTAGTGGCGACGATGAGAGGGGGATAGAAGAGTTGATGGTCTTTCTTCCAAAATAGATTCACACCAAAGACCTGAAAGCTGCGGTATTTTTTGGGTACAGGGGTGCTCGTTCCAAGGAGAGATCAATTTGTCACAAAGAAAATGCGTGCTGGACATTCTTGACGAGACTGTGTTGATGGGTTCAAAGCCTATGGATACTCCAATAGACCCTAATGTGAGATTGTGTGTTGACGAAAGGGAACTTATGACAAATTTGGATAGTTATTGACCCTTGATTGGGAAACTAAATTACCTTACCATCACTCAACCGGACATTTCTTTTGTAGTTAGCGTGGTCAGCCAGTTTATATGACAGTTTATGTCATGTCAGCCCCTCCTTCCTCACACGGGGAGCCAGCACTATCATTAGATAGCTCAAAACTCATCCTAGATGTGGTCTATTGTATATGGAGAATTGGAGAATGGTCCCTTACGAGTTGAGGGGTTTACTGATTCAGAATGGGCAGGCCGATACAAGAGATCCACCATCGGGTATCTTAATTTCCTCGGTGATAATTTAGTCAATTTGAAGAGTAAGAAGCAAACAATTGCTAGATCACTGGTAGAGAATACTGAGCTATGGCTCATACGTCGTGTGAGCGTATGTGGATTCGACATTTACTAGAGGTTGTGTATTCATGTCAAGCTGGATAAGTATGCATTATGATAATCAGGCAACTATTCATATTGCATCCAATCTAATTTTTCATGAGAGAACCAAGCACGTTAAGGTGGATTGTCATTTATTAGAGAGAGGGTTGAGAAAGGCATAATTGCTACACCATTTGTGACTACAAGAGCTCAATTGGTTGATATGTTCACAAAGTCTCTTTTCAAACCTGGGTTGGAGTGTTTATGTAACAAGCTAGGATTGTATGATATATAAACTCCAGTGATAGCGTTAGAGTAAGAATATGTGGGTGTAGTGAGTAATGGTGTGTGTGGTGAGTATCCATGAGAGTGGTTATATGTAATCACTTATGATATATTAAATATTGTGTGTTAGGGTGCTTAATCTCACTCTAATCACTTCTCATTACAGTACATAGGCATCTAGTCCTAGGCACATGAGCTGTGTGCCCCTATATATTGAGTGGCGTGGTTGGATAACCCACAATAGGTTATGAAGTACCTACATTTTCCCCTGCACAAATGCTCTCGTGAGAAAATAAGAGTGATCTGCATATCTAACTCTACGAAATTAAGAATTCGTGTGAAGCACACTATATTCTTGTTCTGGAATGGGAGTAAGAATGCCACTTCAGTCTTGTAGGAAAGCACATGTGTGGCTGAATCTCAACGGAGAGCCATCATAAGGCTCGATGCTGGAGGGGAGTATAAATAACATTGGACCTGGAGTGGTGCATAAATAAGGCTAGATCTTGGAGAGGAGCCTAAATAAGGCTCGATCCCGGAAGGGAGCATAAATAAGGCTTGAGCTTAGAGTGGAGCATAAATAACGCTTGGCCCTATAGGGAAGCACAAGCATGGCTCGACCTCAAAAGGGAGCCAGAGTATAGCCACTAGTGTAATGAGTTGGCCTACTCCATAGGATGTCAAGTAGACAAATGAAATGTGTCACATGGTTGAACCACCTTAATAATAAGATGGCCAGTCACTTGACTCCAAGGGATGATGATGCATGCTAAACCCTGCAAGGGTAGGATAATCCTGGGATGCCACTCAACCTAGGGTAGTGGATGTTACTCAACGCTACTAATCACGAATGTCATGCAATGCAACCAAAGCACACGCTTGATTATAGGATTCACTCACTCTAAGCAACAAAAACTTGCAAATAAATATGTTCTAGAATCACAAAACATCACTCTCATTTCAGTCAATCACATATTTATAGGCATCACAAAGAGTAACGAGGGATATGAAATAAAATACCTTCACTCAACAATACATGTTTTAAATTAAGACAATTCCTAAGCATATGAACCACCACAACATTTGCAAAAGTACTATAAAAAGCAAGAAAAGTTAACTTGTTCTCAATCTACTCACCAAACCATAACCTCCTCAGGCAATGCAATATGCCACTCTGGAGGAAACATGTCAGAGAAATTTAGAATTTTGTTGTGGAATACCCAATTTCATATCTATCAATCAAATGAGTTGTAAGACTCAAATAACCATCACTGGCAATCAATCAGAACTCATGCAATATAAGACAGTGCCTCCTCAACTCTGTAGGATGCAACTTAATAATTGCTGGACCTAGCAATCTTCTTTGAAATAGATTTGGCTTCGGGACATAAGTGAAAATATTTCTAACACTTCATACTGAATAAACTAAAGTGGCAAACCATGTCTAATTAAAGCATGCAATAACAATTCACAAAACCTATCCAGCTTAAATTTTGAAGCGCATCCCCAAAGACCCGTTAGTGTGAGATAGAAGAAGCTGCCCAATATCTTTTATAGTTTTCTTCAAACGACCATTTGTATAAAAATCACTACTATTAACATGTAAATAGGCAAAAATTCAAAAAACAACAACTCAAAAGCAACTTTCTGCTTAAAGATATAAGACCAGCCTGCTGTACTTTGGCATTCTACCTCATCCTAGGATGTGAAACTGCTATTCACCACAAAAATTACATCAATCCCAAAAATAAACATTCAAGTTTTGTGAGAAGAGCCTGGAGCAGTAGTAATAACTTATATAATGGGATAAAGACTAATGCGTATTTTTTATAAGACTAAAGCCAAAACCATAATAATGCAAACTTGACACAATAGATAAAGGGAAGGAACAAAAAGAATACCACACTGACCTGTGTACCCAGTCAGGGAGTCACTGACATGATTCCTCTAAAGAACCTCAATATTTGAGAACTCTAGATGTGGGATAGAGCGTCTCCAGTAATATAGTAGATCCTAAGTGTCCGATATGAATTCCTTTCGCAATATGGGGTGAGGAAAAGTCAACCACTACCCTTTTAACT
>BRYE01000005.1:2337500-2340000 GCA_030159115.1 Actinidia arguta var. hypoleuca | reverse complement strand
TATCATGCCTCCGCTGGTGTCTCTAGTTCTGCTGCATTGCCTGCTACCTCACCGGTTGTTCCTATTCCTGCTCCTACAGCCTTAGTAAACCCGAACACACTCACTCCTGAAATTGTATAACAGATGATCATTTTTGCTTTTTCTACTTTTGGGCTCTCAGGTACTGATAAAGTTTCTTCTAAGCTATGGTATTTTGATTCCGGAGCCTCTAACCATATGACCAATACTGTTGTTCCTCGTTCCAATGTCAGAAATTATGATGGAAATTTTAAAATTAACACCGTTGATGGCAGTTCTCTACCTATCAGTGATGTTGGTGATCTTTCCTCTTCCTTAACTGATGTTTTTGTGTCTCCTGATCTCTCCACAAATCTTATTTCTGTTGGTCAATTGGTTGATAATAATTGTAATGTTCATTTCTCGTTCTGGTTGTGTCTTGCAGGATCAAGTGTCAGGGAAGATGATCGCGAAAGGGCCTAAAGTGGGATGACTCTTTCCTCTTCACGTTTCTCCTTCAACAATTATTCCTAGTTTTCCTTTACTTTCCTTTGCATGTAATGTTGTTGGTTCTGGAAATAAGATGTGGCATAGACGTCTAGGCCACCCAAACTCTGATGTACTTCATACTTTGTTTAATTCTCGTTTATTGGGAAATAAAGCATGTTCTTCTCTTGATCTTTCTTTTGATTGTACATCATGCAAACTTGGCAAAAGTAAAGTTCTACCTTTTCCTCATCAAGCATCTCGTGCCTCACAATGTTTCGATATTATTTATACTGATGTTTGGGGGATTGCACCTGCTGTTTCTCATTCACATTACAAGTACTTTGTTACTTTCATTGATGACTTTAGTCGCTTTACTTGGGTTTACTTCCTACGGGCTAAGGCTGAAGTTTTTTTAGTATTTAAGCGCTTTCTTGAACTTCTTGAGACTCAATTCTCTGCCACCATCAAGGTCTTGCGCTCTGATTCTGTTGGCGAATACATGTCTAATGAGTTTCAGGACTTTCTTCAAAGCAAAGGGATCATCTCTCAGCATTCTTGTCCTTCGACACCGCAACAAAATGGTGTTGCTAAGAGGAAAAATCGTCACCTTCTTGATGTGGTAAGAACCCTTTTACTTGAATCCTTTGTTCCTCCTCGTTTTTGATGTGAAGCAATTTCTACTTCGGTTCATTTGATCAATCGCTTACTCTCTCCTACTACATCATGTTTCTCCCTTCTTTAAATTGTTTGATCATTCTCCTTCATATTCTGATCTTCGGGTATTTGGTTATGTTTGTTTTGTGCATCTCCCTGCTCATGAACGACATAAACTTACTGCTCAATCTGTTAAGTGTGCTTTTCTTGGTTATGCTATACCTCAAAAGGGTTATGTTTGTTATGATCCCCATGCTCGTCGTATACGTGTTTCTAGGAATGTGGTTTTCGTTGAAAATCAATATTTCTTCCCATCTCATGTTGAGCTGCCATCTGCATCTTTATCTCTGGAAAACCAATGCCAGGTAGTTCAGATTGAACTAAGCAGGGAAGGAGCATTGTTTAAAGAATAGAGTGAGGGACTAAGTCTTCTTAGTCTTCCTCTTTCAAGTAAGCCGAAATAGCCCGAAAGTGTAAATCGGAGGGGAATGTGCATAGATAGGATTATAAGAAAGCTTGAAGGCAGGAATGACATATGTGAGAAAGAAACCGGCCAAGTAGCTATAGTTGAGTTCCGAGTTCGTATCTCCTGCTTCGAGGGAAAGGAAATTGGATACTTGGTCAAAGGAAGAGCCCGCTGACAAATCCAATACAGGCGTTCCCTCTATCGAACCAATCCAGTACAAGAAGGAACAAGTAAAGCGGCTACTATACAAATAGGATTCATAGCCCAAATACAACCCAGCAAGGTAGCGATATCCAATCGAGGTAGTTCGGCCGATGCCTCGATGGGAAGGGCAGGATTTATAGGAGACTTTCGCGTCCCGGAGTTGGAGTCGGCAAGGAGTGAAAAATACAAATTCAATGAGGTGAGAATGACCTTTGGGTTTAAGGAAAACACTGTTGATCAGTGTATATACCTCAAGGCCAGTGGGAGCAAGTTTCTCTTTCTAGTCCTATATGTTGACGACATACTGCTTGCTAGCAGTGATCTAGGGTTGTTGCACGATACGAAGGCATTCCTCATAAGGAACTTTGAGATGAAGGATATGGGTGAAGCCAACTATGTCCTTGGCATTGAGATTCACAGAGACATCTCCAGAGGTATCCTCGGACTATCTCAGATGGCCTAAATCCAAAAAGCTAGTTTTGTTTGACCTAATGAGCTTTCTTTACGTTGAGTTAACCCGGCAGGTTCGCCGAGATGCCTAGTAAAGAACGAGCTGGTGGGAAAGAGCCGGAGATCATGAAAAGTGCCTAGATTTTATGATTCTCCAAAAACTGTGGAAAGGTTCAAACCTAGTTTTGTGTATGGAAGACGTAGTCGACATGAGTCTGGTTCCACTTCCTCCGTGCCCCC
>BRYE01000005.1:2302500-2305000 GCA_030159115.1 Actinidia arguta var. hypoleuca | reverse complement strand
AGAAATGTGAATTTATTGTGGTTTTGATTTTTGGTGTCAATGGATATCCAAAAAGAAGATAAAAATTATAAATTTTATTTAAAATCTTAAATTTTGGGATAACTTGTAAGGTTTTTTAGTTTAAGGAAGTAAAGTAAAAAATGTATAGTTTAATGGGGTAAAGTGTAATGAATCTTAGGGATATTTTGAGAATTTATTCACTTTAATGCCATTTTTAACTTTTACCGCTGGCGGAAGTTCTAATTACCAAATTATAATAGTTTAGGGGGGGACTTGTAAGTCTTTTTAGTTTAATGGGGTAAAGTAAAAAATATGATTAGTTTGAGAGAATAAATTGTAATTAACCCGAAATAGTTTCTGATATTTTTTATTTGACATACGTATGTGTATATCTTACGTAAAATTTCAAAATTGGTCCAAAGTGTTACAAAAGTTTCATGTTGGTCCTTACAGTAAGTAAGCGCGCAAAACTTATATGGGTATTTTTAAAGGGTAATTTTATCACCCTAGATCCCAATAATTAAAATAAGATTTCACATTAATATCTAAAAAAAGGCTATGTGAGGTTGGTTATTTGATTTCCATCCAAATTGTTGGCATATATTAACGGAGAGACTACATTAGAATTAGATTGAAACCTTAAAGTCCTAATTGTTCAAATTATAATTACAAGGACCAAAGTTAAACTTTGATTAAATTAAAAGGATCAATTGTGAGACTTGTCGAATATATTAACTATTAAGTACCTGCCAATTACGCATGGCTCAAGGGTAATATGGTCCACCAACAATAAACCTTAGAAAAACGACAACGTTTCATTCGTTTACAAGCTTTGTTCACAAAACTTCGTTGCAGGTTTGTTTCTTGGATTGATTCCAGTTTCCTAATATTTATACACATTATTATTCTGTGTGTATTTTTTTGGATGAAAAAATCAAGGTTGTAAGTGAATGGTGACATGAAGAAAGATCTTGGGAGAGTGGGTGTAACGCGGGATCCTATCTAGCTTTATTGACGTGATTATAATCGTTAGTTTTATTTGGCTAATCAAGTAGAATATGACCTAAGAAAATCAAGTTTATCAAACATCAATAGTCTTGACCATATTTGTCTTACAATATACTCTCATAATCATGTTATCTGTCCATTTTTTCAAGAGTAATGTAACCCAATCATATAGTTATCGATGTCTGATTAACTTAAATTATTATATGAATAATCTATCCGACAAGACCAATAGTACAAACGGTTCTATAGCTCCAGACATCCGATCAATTTACTCTTTTACATGGAAGATCAACTTGACAAAATCTACTAAATGAATAATTTTGATGACATCGGTCTCACATAACACTGGCAGCAGCGTGTCCGATAAACTAAAAAGGGTTTTATCAGGTTGGAGGATTTTACCAATACACACAAGCTCTATCATTGGAGGTCATATATACGCAATCTTAAACTTGCATGTGGAGTGGTAAAACTTCTCTGTTCACAAAACTACACGTCCTAACGCACTCACATAAGCACGATGGGACGAAATTTCAAAATATATGAATCTCGAGGCAAAATTGTGAAGCTAAGAGTTCATGAGGGCATAGAGACAAGCAGATTTGGGACAGAGGATCCGTGCCCATGTGAAGAGACTGCTTTCCATGTTTCAAACCCATTTAGTCCAAATCGCAATGGAGCAAAGCAATTGTACCACCTAATTACAGGTTTCTTATGGGACCGTGACAATGTTGAGCTGGCTAGTAACATGTACCAACCATTCCATACCCTTGTGACAAACAGCATGGGAATGACGCACAACCCTCAACAGCCACCACCACCTGTGGAGCCAACTGCTGTTGCTGGGTATTCCGATAACACGAACTAGCAGCAAACCGAGCTATGGACAGGACCTTATATCTAAGATGAATCTATATCATAACAAAAGTAGACGAGAATAACAATTTCCAGAACATAATGTGTCTAACCACCGTATCATGATAGAAAACACTACATGCTCAAACAAGCTCTGCAACACCAGTGTGGCCATTGAAGTGTAAGGGAGAGCTCAGAAGCAGTGGTGGTGGCCACCTCGTAGTGCCAATGCCGTGGAAATTCAATAAGATGATGGAGGCAGCAAAACTTAATTCCATAAACAACTACACTTGGTACTAAAAAAAAATGCTCCCCAAAGCTGAGATGTATCTACAACACTTCACCTCTCGATGAAGTCCTACAAACCAAGTCGTCGTGGATTGTTGGAGCGATGAGCCATCAGTCTAACATAGGCAATCTAAAAGGCAACTTAATCCAGTCCAGCAAAACCATCTGGACCGATATCAAAATTTAAAACCAAGTTCAAAGCACTGAAAAGCCAATCGTACACCAAACCAACAAATTTCACGCTTTTTTTTTATAAACGAGTGTAATCTTCCACACTATGTGTTACGATTGTACACAAAATCTGAGTGAAACAAGGTGGCGAACTCAGATACCTACACGGCTTACAAAA
>BRYE01000005.1:2290000-2292500 GCA_030159115.1 Actinidia arguta var. hypoleuca | reverse complement strand
TCCCTATTTGGCCCTCAAAAAATAATGTTATCACTTTGGAACTGGATCTGGATTTTGGATCTTGAATTTGGGTGGCATCAATGAGTAGAATCCGGTCAAAAAAATGGTAATTGGCTCCATTGCAAACAATTTAATTCATTAAGGGGAAATGTGTGAAAAAATTTAGTTGGTGAGCAAAAGTGGGAATCACCTTCTATTTTTTTTTTTTTATTATAAAAGGGTCTTCAATATAATTTGATGGCAGTCGCCTTGCCAACATCATAAACAAAGAAGACCTAAAAAATTCCATTAAGTCGAATCTACAACCAACATCAAACTTATTGGGATTTTTAAAAAATAAAAAATAAAGAGCCTTTTTACAATTAAAAAAAAATAAAAGATAGTTTTTGTCATTAGCAAAAAAACATGTAAAACCTTATTGTATACATTAGGAATGAAATTGATAAAATTAGTACAATAAATACCAAAGCGACTCAAAGTGAATACTTTGAGGACCACTAATATAATTTATCCAAATAAAAACATTGCTAGAAGCTACCTCCACATACATCATAATAAATCACATACGAATTGAAAAGGTCTTTGTGGTTGGAAGTTGTGGCTATGGTTTTGGTTCTGAATAAGGATGTATTTGAATTAAAAATTTTGTTAGTGAAATAAAAAAGAAAAAGAAAAAAAAATATGATTTAATGGTTTCGAACGGTTGAATTGTCTATTATTTTTAAATTTTTTTATTCACCAAATTTAATATTCAAACACAGCCTAGAGATGAAAGGTGTTCTAGAGTTCAATTATGGTGGATGCAAATGAGTAATCAAACCTATAGATTGAACTAAGGGAAATGAGTATAATATTTGAGTATCATGTGTTCAAGCTTGGAACATAAATTTGAGTAAAACTCAATCTTCATAAAAGTTTGGTAAAGAAATATGGGATGTTTTGATGAATTCCTATCAAAATGGAAATTGACTAATGAATTTAGCAAGGCTTGGGAGACTATTTATAAATATTATATTAAAACTCGACAATCTATCTTGTAAGAAAATTAATAATGCAGAAGCACAAAATTTAAGATTCAAAAGTTAACGCAAGAAAAAGTCTCTATGTAGAAAAAGACAAACAACTCAATGAAATACTTTAATAGATAAAAAGATAACTAATCATTTGTCGAAGATAATAATTGGCCTTGACCTCCCGAGTGCACACGAGTGAGCAACTAAGCTAGCCTGAATAACTTATTTTTTTTATGTTGGTCAGAAAAATTGAGAGTATGTTATTACGTGAAATATGATTATCAATAAACAACAAAATCACGTGTCAATTGTACTCAAGTGTTTGATTTAGTTCAATTTTTTGTAGAATAAAAATGATAAATTTGATATATTATGCACCTTTTTATTATATAATAATGTATAATTTAGACTTATTTTGCTTGTTTTCAATTTTATGACAAAATTTTATTTTATAATAATGTATAATTTAGGCTTGGGAGATTATTTACAAATATTATAAAAGATTATATTAAAACTCGACAATTTATCTTGTAAGAAAATCAATAATGCAGAAGCACAAAATTTAATATTCAAAAGTTAACGCAAGAAAAAGTCTCTATGTAGAAAAAGACAAACAACTCAATGAAGTACTTTAATAGATAAAAAGATAATTAATCATTTGTCGAAGATAATAATTGGCCTTGACCTCCCGAGTGTACACGAGTGAGCAACTAAGCTAGCCTGAATAACTTATTTTTTTTTATGTTAGGTTAGAAAAATTGAGTATGTAATTACATGAAATATGATTATCAATAAACAACAAAATCACGTGTCAATTATACTCAAGTGTTTGATTTGGTTCAATTTTTTTGTAGAATAAAAATGATAAATTTGATTTATTATGCACCTTTTTATTTTATAATAATGTATAATTTAGACTTATTTTGCTTGTTTTCAATTTTATGGCAATTTTTTTATTTGTTTTCAGCACACAAGATGTGTGGGAGTTAATTTAATTTAATTTAAAGATGACTAAATAAAAAACAATTAATGACAATTAAGATAAGAGACATTAATTTTAAAAAATAAAATAAAATAAAATTGTGCACGTTTCAACACAAAATCCATGGAATCTAATAAAGTAACCACAAAAATCTCTGCGTATGAAGGAAGAAAGTTTATGCTCTGTTTGGCTCACTTTCAGAATCAGGTTTCAAAAGCATTTTCTCATTATTTTTAAATTGTATTTATTTTTTTAGCAAAAATTGTTGTTGGAAATTTGATTTTTTTTTAAATAAAAAAATAGTTTGTTTTCCAAAAAAAATACTCGAAAAAAGTATCGACAAAATGAATTTTCAGAAAAAAGGGAGCTCGTAAAACTGATTATTAAAACAACCAAACAGACCCTACGTTAAGGACGAGTCGAACTGAGATGGACGGGTGAGTCGAACCTTCACAATCTAGGTTAAGGATGTAATTATGCAACATCAATCATACAATGGACACGA
>BRYE01000005.1:2282500-2285000 GCA_030159115.1 Actinidia arguta var. hypoleuca | reverse complement strand
TATTATTGCTTGCATGAGCTTGGTCAACAACTACAGAAGTTATGGGAGGTGGTTGCCAACGAACCTTAGTATGAGGTATCTTAGACACATGAGCTTGACAATGTCTGCAAGTTATCCCGTCACTGTCATTTCATTGTCCTTTTGCGCCACGTGTTGTCATCTGATTTGCCTTATAGCTCGGTTAGGGCAAGGAACTCGAAAAGGTGAATTTACCGTTAAGACACTATTTGGACAGGAGCTAGAGCAATTCGAGTTCCTCTATAGATAGGGAACCCGAAGTGTTCCACTGTTTACCTTTCATCTTAAGTGTTCTAAAGAGAGAAACTGAGAGCGAACCAGCGCATCCACGAATCAATGCCATTGCACCATCACTCCACTACCATCTTCGTCATCGACGGTCCTATTTTCGTTCACCGACAGCCTTTGAACCATCACTATAAGTCTCATTTATATTTTTTTTGTAATATCTATACTTTTTCGATTTTCATTGCCCTTTGATTATGTCTGAGTCAATTTTAGATCACCCACTATCGTCCATTTAGTGCCCTAGATCTTCATTCTTCACATTCCTGCCTTTGTAAATGCTCGAATCGCATATTTGAGTCTTTCATGGCTGCTCGTCCGCCATTGACGAGCGACAATTAAGCTTTTTGGGCTCTGAGGGTTTTAAGCCTCTTGATCCATTTTCACTGTCAAAATGGGTCTGACCTATGCTTGCATTATTGAATCTGAATTTGGTAACTCGGCGGTGCATTAGGATTAGGGGTTTGCCCCTTAAGTTGTTCTTCTGTCAAGAGAGCTTCAAAGCAGAAGGACGACTTAAGTCAAGTGCCACAAACAAAACAAACCTAGGCCAAGAGTACTTACTTGGACATTTTGGATCACAGTTAAGCTTCACGCCATTAGTCTATATTCTTTCTACAGCTCAACAACGTCCCAGGACAGCATTGCGACCTACGCTACAGTTAGGCAGGTCTCGAAGTCCTGGGCCATGTTCGTGGGTAACGCGATGGCCGAGCTCCCAGATTGAGAGTTTGGAGTTCCAATGCTCGGGGGCTGAAATTGGAGTGGAGGGGGAGTCGGTGGCCGAGCTCGTGCTTGTCTTATGGGGATGAGACAAACCTAATCACAGACGATAACGGTGATGCACAAGCAAATTCTGGTGGTTGTACATTGCACAGTGGACCTGCAAGACAACAACAATGAGAAAGACCGTCGAGCTATTCCGAAAATGATTCTCTGACGGTTAAGTTAGTTATCAAAAAGGAAGAGAGAGAGAGAGAGTGAGGCTCTTGGCTCTAGTCGTAGAGAGAGAAAGTATTGTTTACTTGTGCGAGAGAATTTGTCATATTTTATAGTACAACTCGATGCGTGTGAGGACGTGTCGACTGCCATGTTAGTGAGAATCCGACTTTTCCAATCATGCCCATAGGGCGTGGCTAGTAGCTAGCCTATTGCATCATCGGAGTTTGGATCTAAGCGTGTGGGTGACAGAGGGAACTTGCCGTATACGTTGCCCTTTGACCTTGACTTCTGGCCTTGGGCATCTTCGCTGGACAACCAAGCTCTAGCGCGAAGATGCTGATCGAATTTGCTACGAAGTGACAATCCGACAGCAGCACTCGCCAAAGCTCGTCCGAGAATGAAGCGAAATATTTTATCCTCCCACAATTATTAATTACTAATTAAAATGAAAATTCGAATAAATTATTCTTATGTGATCTAACCATTGATCTCGTAAAAAAACTGATCATAACAACTGAATTGAGATAAGCTAACAAGTCCCAATCCTCACACAACATCAGCGTGGTGCTGCTGATGTATTTTGGGCAGAACTTCTAGGGTTGTAGTGGGTCGAGATCCCTCTCCATAAGCATTTTCGAAACTTATTTTTATTTTTTGTACCTATACCTAATACCCGACGGGTATTGGATATGGTTATTAAATCAATTGAGTATCGGGTATTTAAGGTATAACCAATACTTGAGTTTCAAAAGAAAAAAGAATTACATTCCTCAAAATACAAATTTAACCTACTCATATATCACATTTTATTTGACTTTATAAAAAATATTTTAAATACATCACATATTATAAATCATTTGATATCTAGTTCATACATCACATATTACTATAAACAAAATACCAATTCAACCAAATTTATACATTATATTCTTTATCACCCTAACTCTCTTTATGTCATACATCCATATATCGGGTTTGGGTCGAGTTCATGCATTTGGGTGTGGAGATAGTCAAACCAAACCCGATCGAATATTTCACTTCTCTATAATAACAGCCTCCATCAACCAAAAAATCAAGTGAAACTCATACCAATTGATTTTTATGAAGGGTTTGTGCCTTTGATAGGTTAAAAAATCAATGATAAGGTTGGTTCTTTCTATTGGATCCTTGTTAACAGTTTCTGAATTCGTTTGAATAGGGCTGTTGTGGTTGACTTTAGAGTGTCTGTTGAAGTTTCCCTTACTATTTAACATTC
>BRYE01000005.1:2272500-2275000 GCA_030159115.1 Actinidia arguta var. hypoleuca | reverse complement strand
ACCAATTTAGTGATTTACGAAACATTTTTACATCTGTTTTATGCCTCCCGTCAGTCCCATGTCCTTATACACGAATGTACATGAAAAAATTCATATAAATATGATCACACAAACACAAAACTAAAAAAAAATTTGACAGTCCAATATCTATATCTGTTTCATGGGGATCATGAGCTTCGTTTATCGTGTTCAGCCAATCGCAGGACCTCTTTCGCCATTGAAGAAAAAGACCGAGCCGTGTCCTGCATCTCCGTAGTTCTGATGTTGATGCCCTGTCCAATTAATCAAAATCTCATCAAAGAGGAAATAATGAGCACCAAAACTATGCCTTTTCCCCGATGCTTATTGGATGCCCGGACACGAACAGATTGGACAAAACGGTGTTTATACAAAACACTGACCATCAAACCGATGAAGTTCTACGGATACTAGTCATTCATTTATGAATTGATTTCATCGTGGTTTTTTAGAAATTGAACCTGTCTATTATCAGGTCAAATAGGACCATCAGAATAAGGCATTTCTTAAAAATTGTAGGGCAGAGCTTTGAATGGAAACTATCCAGGTAAGCAAATAGATGTGCTACAATCGGTCAATTACAATTTCCGTTGGAATTTGAAACTTAAAATGTTCATGTTCATGAATACCTGCAATTTCCGCAGATTTTCGCTCAATTTGTTTTCTGCCATCTTTGCAGCACTTGAATCCTGCACCCAAAGATGGAAATGAAGATATTAATTTTTTTTTCCCTCTGTAAGCTAAGTACCACTACACAGCAGTAATATAGCACAAAACTTCCATCTTATGGTCAAGGTTCTCTATCTTTTTATTGGCACTTCATAGGGCCAGAAATGGAAAAAAAATTTTGATAGCTCGGTATCCGGCCCAAGGACCGATTAATCGAGGGATCAATCCCACCATTAACTAGCGGGGCTCCGATTAAAGTTGGGGCAAAGCCTTGTATGGATTGACCCAACTCAAGAATTGATAGCACTTGGGAGGTTTCATACATGAGAACTTAGAAAGGAGCAGACCTCCAAGGTCCCAAACCTGGACCACCAAGCCAAACCCTAGGGGTTAAAAAAAGGAAATTTGTTTGCTAGCCAGAATAACATTGACTCGTAGGAAGATTATAAGTGAACATAAAACAAAGTGCACAAAGCTTAAAGCAGTGGCTCTCCTAGCCAATCATTATTCCTGTCTTAACATGAGTTCAGAATCTGATTTTTTTATTTCTTAAACATTCTTCTGATACACAACGCAAGAAGGCAACACAATGCATTATAATCTGTATGGCCTACTTTTCAACAATCATGACTGAATTATCAACCGTACTGCCCTTACAAAGATACAAATGTTCACATCAATAATAAAACGGTAATGGAATTGAAGTTCAAAGATATAAATAATCAACCTGACTCTAACAAAACATTGAGGGAGGGAGTTCAGTTTTAATCAAAGCAAACCATTTCTTCCAATCATACATTGGTAATGCCTTCGGAGCATACAACTAAATGCAAATATATTGGATCTGCATACTTACACCGGACAAAGGAAATCCGTATTTTCTCTTAATTTGATCAACTGTAGCCTTCTCGTCCTGCGGCTCTTGTTTTTCTGGTGCTTTCTCATTTTTGCCTTTCATTTCCTTCAGTTTGCCTGTAGAGTGAAAATTTGTTCAACCCATATTTATCAATTTTTAAAGGAACTTCCGCAACAGACAAGAGATTGGTGTTCTCAGCAAGGCTAGGCTAGAAGAAGCCCATGTGAGAAAATATACACCTCAGGGACTTTACACATCCATACAAAATTTCAATTGTACTTACTATCTAGAAAGGAATTTGCATTCACATCTGATAGTTCAAATTGTGGGAATCAGATTAGAATGGAAGGTTATCCGTCCATCTTGATCATTGCTCTCTATACAACATAATTTAAGGTGTGACCATCCTTGGGGCTAAACTCTGAACAACTTTAGTTTTAAAAAGTATGCTCAGTGGACCCATTAATGGTTGTCTGAGAGAGATAAAATGGGAATAAACCTAACCTTTGGCATTATAAGCACAAACTGGCTGTCAACCTCAAGTTAGTAGGTCAAGTTTTAACTACTAAATTGGTGACCTCCTTCTAATCAACTTTAATTGAGGCCTAAAAGTTGACAGACAACACATTTTTGCGATCCCCAAGGCACCTCATTCTTTATGGCTTTGGCATTCCCCATGCATCTCCTTAGGAACGGAAACAAAAATAGGCAGTCCACCAAATACCAAAGTGAAATAATCCCTTGACTCGGGAGAGTAAGTTTCACACCTATAAGCTTCCATATTATCATCACTATACTTAACCAGAGGTCCTGCGCATGGAAAAGTCATGCCCTACTCCCATCCTGAGTCTTTGAGGGTCTTCGAGAGCACTGAAGGTGCTCAGGTCTTTAAAAGCACCGAGGGTGCTGAGGCAAGGGGTCTCAAGGAGCCTGAGTTGAGGGGTGTCGAGAGGGCGC
>BRYE01000005.1:2252500-2255000 GCA_030159115.1 Actinidia arguta var. hypoleuca | reverse complement strand
AACAACTTTCGGATACGGTATTAAAATAAAAAAAATCCATTAATATTAATTCTAATGGTTCTAAACCGTTTTTGAAAATTTGAGATTAAATTTAAAATTTATGTATCTAAACGGAGTCTAAATATAGAGATAGCACTACATTTTACCTTTTATAGATACAAAGATAAGGTATAAATATCCAATTTTGGCAACAATGCTCTCTATGCATGTAATCTTTTGATTATTAGTTTCTTCTTTCTTCTCATGAAATGAGTAATTTACATATTTAATTCAGAAATTATATAATAAAAAATAAAAATAAAATAATTTTAATAAAAATAGAATGTAATGATTATTAGTTTATTACCCTTCCCATTTTTCTTTCCTTTCTCCGAAGACGATCCAAAGGAAAACTTTCTTGCCCGATCGATGGGCCCTGTCAGCAGCCACCGACTTGAGCTTTGCAACGTTCAGTGGATGTGTTTCCCAACTTTTTATTTATTTTAAATTTTATATTTTTTCAATTTTTCTTGATGAGGAAGAAATTTAAAAATTAAAATTTTTTATTTAAATTTAAAAAAAATATAATTTATTATGAAAAAATGATTTTTTTTTCAATTAAATAAAAATTATTACATCTTTAGATTCTTTTCATCAAGATAAATCAAAAAAAAAAGTTTGATTAAACGTTGAAAAAAAGTTCATTAAAGACGAAAAAATTCAAAAGCTAAAATCAACTACCTTTTTTTATTTTAAAAAAGGATAAACTGCGACTAAATTAACTAGTAAAAACTCAGAAATCAAAATCAATTAAAACTTATAAAGTTCAAAAAAAGAAGAAGCTAAATTGCGGCTAAATTCACTACTAAAGCCTAGTTTAGACTGGGTTCATTAGCTTGTTTTCAAGTTAACCGACTACCATATTTTACATGGATCTCGCATCAACTCTAATTTTGATGATTTGTTAATTTGTTGATTTTTTAGCTCTTGACAAAATGGATTTTTTCATCTTTTTATGCTAATAACACGCTATATGATCATCTGTGTCGTTTTTTCCCTTTTAAAGATGTTCTTTCTAAAAGTTAATAAATAAATAAATAAAAATAATGAAGGAAAAGTTAATTAACCTGAGGATTGCTTTGAAAAATAAGAACAAATGGCCATTTCATGTTTTTGTGGGCTTAGATCATTTAGATAGGCTATTTCACGGTATGACAAATTAACACTCAAAAGTCAGATGATCAGCTTAAATCATTTAGATTGACTCAGATCCACCTAAATGATCTAAGCCGGTTATCTTACTTTTGAGTGTTAATTTTTTGGGATACTAGTTAGTTGTAAATGAGTGCAAATTAGATGCAAGCATTTGTGTGGTGGGTATAAGTCAGTTATACAAAAATTCTAAAATAAAATAAATTGGGCATGACAAAGTTTGGGGGTTTGGGTTCTTTTGTAGCAAAGTACATGTGCAAAACAAAGTTTGGGCTTCTACCAATATTACAGCTTTAACTAGTGGGTTACTTCTCCGAGCAATGATAGGTATACACCCAAATATAGATGTGTACAAGACACATTCACTTTTTGTATCTCACATATACAGTGAGCCTCGTCCCAATTAAGATTTTTAGAAAATCTTAATTAGGGCGGAGTCCACTGTATTTGTGAGATACATTTTTTGATATATTTTATATATATCTATTTTTGAATTGTACCTATTATTTTTCTTAGTTCTCCTCACATGGAGGATGGCCCAATAAGATCTTCCCCTTCCTATGCCATTCATTGCTAAGTTTAGCCTATACTGATAAAGGAGGGATTATTGGTTGTTCTCTAATTAATGAATAACACTTGACAATCCAATGTTAGAGCCCCAGTAAGATTTGCTATAAGAGAGCTAAAAAATCCTCATTATAAAGGGCATTTCAATTTTTTTTTGAAGGGGTGTATATTTTCTAGGCTCTCTCACTTGTAAATCCTTGATTCACTTTAATTTTTTCATTTTTCTCCCTCAAATCCTTAATCCAAACATATCCTAAAGATTTAAAAAGAATTTTTGGATGAAAAGAAAAACGAAGTCTCCGTTTGGATATATGAATTTCATATTAAAGATTTTATATTTTTATTCAGTGAAAATAACTTACTTTTAGATTTAGTTATAGACAAAGGGATTTCGATATTGAGTTTGGAAACTTTAATATGATTTCTTATGATGGATTTGAAATGACTAATTAATATGACAATTTCAAAATCTTTCTTGCAAATGATTACAATTATACAAAATATGCATCAGTTCTACCTCAAATCTACTTTTCACTCTAGTTTCATTATCCATCTTCTATTTTCGTTAAATTAAATACTAAATTGCTTAATTTAAAATCAACGTATCCAAATGGAGCCTAAAGAAAAAAGTTAAATCTGCACCATTAGATCCATTAATTTTTTTTTTTCTACAAAAAAAATCTCATCCAAACACGGTCTAAATGATGTAACCGTTCGAATTTAATCTCTTTTTATTAACTAT
>BRYE01000005.1:2245000-2247500 GCA_030159115.1 Actinidia arguta var. hypoleuca | reverse complement strand
AATTTTTTAAATTATTTTTAGTATTTTTTTATATTTTTAAATTCATCTCGTTAAGAGAAAGTTAAAAAATATAAATTTTAATGAAATAATTTAAAATTAAAAATTTTGAAAATTAAAAGATAAAAAAAAATAATTTTGAAAGATAGATGCAAGGAGCACATTCCGTTATATGGTTTTTGTTTCGAATGCCGCCAAATGGAGGTGTCGTGCGCAAAATCAAGCAAAGCAAGCAATCAACTAACTGTCCTTTTCTTTATGAGGTGTTCTTTACATCCTTCACCGACTATTATATTCCATAAATTAATTAATTACATTCCACTTTTAGGTTGAATGTTTGATTTTTCATTATTAAAACTTGTTTGTTTTTTTAGCCAATTTAAGGTCCAATTTTGGATATTATTTTTTTATTTTTTCGCTATTTGATAAAAAAATTATATTTTTTTAGTTTTCTTGACAAGAAGAATCAAAAAATATAAAAAAAATTATTTAACTTTAAAAATAAATTCACGAAAAAATATTTCTTTTTCCAAAACCATTTAAAATATTTTTTTAAATTAGATAATTTTTTTATATTGTCGGATATCTCTCGTTAAAAGAAATAAAAAAAATATAAAATTTTAATCAAACGACGAAAAAAGTTAATGTACGACAAAAAAAATTCAAAAATCAACGAATTTAAAAAAAAAAAAACTAATATCCCAAATTGGGTCTAAAATAAGTTAATCATAAATCGAGCACTGGTAACTTAAATTTAATGGAGAAAAAAAAAATCTTATCAAGAGTTAGGTTTGAGTTGAGCGCGTTAATCCAACGAGATTCAAGATAAAAATAAACTTGTTAACTTGAATGAGCCAAACATAACGAGTCAAACTAAATTAAGGTCATACTAGTTGTTTTTTGTCAATCAATATAGGAGAGTGAAGAGTGGAAAAGTTGTTTTTTTATTATGGTAAGATTTGAACCTATGCATCTCGTCTAGTTCTAGAGCATTTCACCCATCAAACCTCTTGATTTAAAGGTCTCGAGATCAGCATACAAGATAGGACTCGTTAGGTACTAAAAAATAATTTAATAGATAAAAAATATATTAAATTATTAAATCATAAATTTATATGGACCCCATACCTTTGAAATGAAGAAAGTAATATTTTTTTTAGAAAAAAAAATAGTCTCAGTTGAAATATTAAAAATTTGACTAACTTAAATAGATTTCAATCGTAAATAATGAAAGATAATTTAAAAAATTAAAAAAAAATTATGTGTTATATTATAGATATATCTCGTTTAGTTGGAGGGCATTTCACCCGTCAAACCTCTTGATTTAAGGGTCTCGAGATCAGAATACAAGAAAGGACTCGTTAGGTACCGTCCTTTCTTTTCAAGCAAAAAACAAAACAAAAAAACCTAATTTGCTAGAACGTATATAAAAGCCAAGTGTGTGTATATATAAAAATGTTTTTTTATCCAAGAAAAGTATTTAGTGTGAGAGCATTTGAATTTTTGATATAAAAATTCACCACTTACTAGTCTACTACATAGGAATGAGCAAAAAACTCGTGCAAACCGTGAAACTGATCAAATTGGTTTGATTTTTTGCCCATAGTTTAGTTCACAGTTCGATTTTTCTGAACCAATAATTAACGGTTCGTTTTACAACTTCATGGTCCGAACCGTAATTTTAAACCGAACCAACCGTTAAGCGTTTTAAGCCTAAAACCCAAATCAATGTTTTGGTTTTGGTATAAACGATTATGACTATTGTTATAAATTAATGTAGTTTTAAATAATGAATTAGTAACTTCAAATCAATAAATGTCGTGGAGTTCACAAATTAAAATTTATTTTTATGAATTTTATTTGATTTGGTTATAAATAATTATGACTATTGTCATAAATTAGTGTGGTTTCAAATAATAATTTAAAAAATATTAATTTTAGTAGAGCCCATCAATTAAAATTTATTTTTATAAAATTTATTTTATTTTGGTAATAAATGGTTATGGCCATTGTTATGAATTTGTGTGATTTCAAACAATGATTTAGAAAATATTAATTTTCGTGGAGCTCACCAATTAAAGTGAAATATAGCTACTTTTATGAATTTTATTAATTTAGTAAAAAATTCGCGTGAACCACAAAACTGACCGAACTAGTTCGATTTTTTGCCCGTAGTTTGGTTCACAATTCAATTTTTCTGAACTAATAGTTAACAGTTCGATTTACGGCTCCATGGTCCGAACTGTAATTTTAAACCGAACAAACCGTAAACTGTTTTAAGCCTAAAACCCAAACCATTGTTTTGGTTTTGGTTTTGGTATAAACGATTATGACCATTATTATAAATTAATGTGATTTTAAATAATGAATTAATAACTTCAAATCAATAAATGTCGTAGAGTTCACCAATTAAAGTTTATTTTTATGATTTTTTTTGGATTTGGTTATAAATAATTATGGCTATTGTCATAAATTAGTGTCTTCAAATAATAATTTAGAAAAT
>BRYE01000005.1:2197500-2205000 GCA_030159115.1 Actinidia arguta var. hypoleuca | reverse complement strand
TGCGTATGCAGTAGAGAGAGAAAGTTCTTCCACCTGGGAAGGGGACTGTTGATTTGTTGTGTGGCCTTCTCTCCACTTCTCTCTCCTTTCCAGCGAGTACTATTTTGGTTCTTCCCAAGCAACCATCTTTTTGGGAGCTTCCATTTGCATCCCCTCTTTTACTTTGTATTCACAACTTCTTAATCCAACGACTTTAGAAGTTCAATTTTTTCGTTTTTTCTTAATACACCTCCATTAGAGCATCTCCGCCCATGCTCTGTATCAGGGGTGAAAAAAACCAAACCCGAACCAAACTTAACTGTCGGTTTTCGGCCCTATCGACGGTTCGGTCTAAAGTTTGGCAAAATTTTAATTTTTGATTTTTGATCTAGCCTGGGAAAAAAATGACTGAACCAAATCCGACCTGCTATAGTAACAGGCTCAACCAGCCACAGGTCGGACAAAGCCCAGACTACTACAGTATCGGTCCGGGCTTAGCCCAGATCGTTAGGCCATAGCTATGCCTAGCCTGGTCTAATAGCCCGATCTACTACAGTAGCGGGTTGCTATAATACCAGTTCGGGCTTGGCCGAACCCTTTTTTTTTGGGTTTACTTTTTATGAAACAACCTCTAACAAAACAACAGACATGTTGAAATACTGCTACTATAACCTATAATAAGAGACTGATTTCATTTATTAATTTTTTTATCAAATACATGCATTGAAAAATTAAAACAATTAAAAGTTAAAAAAATTAAAAGTTGAGATTTGCATCACTATAGTTAAATACATACCAACTAAGTTGGCATCCACTTAATCATCATTTTTTTGGATTACTCATTTTTTCATTACAAAAATATAATGGAAAAATTAAAAAAAAATAATTGACTAATTATTGTCTTTGGTCGCTTCATCGGCGTCCGCTAGATCCATGTTGTTGAAAGGTTCAAGGATGTAATTTTCTCCTGTAATCTTGTGTTGAATTCTATACTTTGCATTATCCCTAAGTTCAAAAAGTACCAAAAGAGTCGTTAGGCGTGACATTCAACAGTCTGTTGACATGTGTAACATGTGTTTATATATTAAATGTTATATTTTTATCAGCGAATGACTGGTGGGTGCAGTGGTTGGGTGTTTGCGTTTGGGCTGGGAGGCTAAGTAGTTATATAATAAATATAACGCTTGTATAAGCGAATGAGTGGTTGAGTGTTCTCGTTTGGGATGGGAGGTCGCGAGTTCGATTCCAAGGCAAAACATGTTTTATATTTTTTTAATTCTAAAATTAAGGGTTTATATAATAAATATAACGCTTGTATAAGTAAATGAATAGTTGGTCCAAGTGGTTGGGTGTTCACGTTTGGAGTGGGAAGTCTTGAGTTTGATTCCCACCACACTGAACCATTTAGAAGTTTTGCTACAGTGACAGACTTGGATAACGGGCCTAACACACAGGCTATTGGGCTAGCTAGGATGGGCTAGTTCTGGTCGGTTAACGAGTTGAAATGAGGTAAACTTAGAAATTTTGCCTAACCCGCGATCGATAAGTAACGGGCTTTGAGTTGGTCGGGTATCTTCACGAGTCGGACTTAACCGGCCTGCTAACGGGCCCAACACACAGGTTATTGGGCTGGCTGGGATGGGCTGGTTCTGGCCGGTTAACGGGTTAAAATGAGTCGGACTTAGAAAATTTTGCTTAACCCGTGACCGATAAGTAACGGGTTTCGAGTCAGTCGGGTTTCTTCATGGGTCAGACTTAATCGGCTTGCTACAATTCTGGTTCGGCTCCCGAGTGAACTCGCGAGCCTGGTCCAAATTTGCAGCTCTAACCGAAATCGATCGGTCGAACACCAATTTTAATCAATTTTAATCTACTAAAATTGAAGACCAAAACCGATCAATTTTAAGAATTTTTGGACCGAACCACTATACACCCCTACTCTGTATCTTCATTTTGGAGATCAAAATTTATCCAACCAAACACTATTGTTAGCTACATAAAGATCTCAATTTAAGTTGTTCTATATAGAGAGAGACTCACCCAATGAATAAAGGTTGATCTCAATAATCTTTTTCACCAAAAAATATATATATTTATAACTTTTTAATTAGAAATCAAATTTTTATAAAAATCAGTGTGTTAAAAAGTTATCGACTAGACCTTAAAAAATTGAATCCATATTGACATCTGGAGAAAAATTAGGTGATTGATGGAACTTTTTTTAAAATTGAGATAAAAATAAAGATTTGATTGGAGTTGATATAAATAGTTAAAACTATATAGACACACTTTTTGTAATAAAAATATAGTAATATTTTGGGTCTTCATTTCAAAGACTTGGGTTGAAAATGCTCTTGATATAAACCAATCACATCTTCAGCCTCTAAACACTGATACTAGCCCATAAGCCGTCACTTGTTGCCAGCTCCTACCTCGCTTATCGCCTCCTTTTCCTTTCCCTTTTTCTTTGGATATGAGAAAGTTGAGACAAGCAACCACGACGAAAAAGAGGGCAAATGTTGTCATTACTGTTCTATACCAGACGATACAGCCTCTGACATGTACTGTTTTTCAAGAAAATTGGTAGCATTGAGTTCCGTTTCACCTAATTTTGAGTTATTTTTTGCCTAATTTGCAATATGTACCAGTTATCTTGGAAATTCTGACCCTTTTTGATTTTTTTCAAATGATATCATTATTCTTGTACCAGTTGCTAATTTACAAGGGGTTAAGATCTTTTGGAGTGGGATACCTAAAGTGATTAAAACGATGCCGTTTTATTTATCAAAACAATGTCGTTTTGATAATGCTGATTTTTGTTTTCTGGTATGCTCAAAACAACAATGTTTTGATTATGCTAAATAAAATTTGGTTCAAACACTTTCCCCCTCTTTGTGAACTCTCTCTCTCTCTCTCTCATAACACAACCCAAAATCGTATAG
This sequence comes from Actinidia arguta var. hypoleuca, assembly GCA_030159115.1. Taxonomy (NCBI): domain Eukaryota; kingdom Viridiplantae; phylum Streptophyta; class Magnoliopsida; order Ericales; family Actinidiaceae; genus Actinidia; species Actinidia arguta. Next base: position 2,202,079 of record BRYE01000005.1, on the reverse strand, counting down.
ACTTAAGCTCCTCTCAAAAACCTCCTCTGAAAACTCTTTTCTCTCTCTCTTTAGAAGCTCAAACTACCACAACCGCCTCCCTCCAGTCCACCACCTGCGACATCTCCACCGCTAGTATCTTCTCTGCCCCTTCCTGTAGCACCGTCCGTTTCTCTGCCTCCACCGGTTACTTTTGAAATTAAAGTCACTCAAAGTCAAATTTGCTCATAGGTAATATCTATTTTCTCAAAAAATTATTTTCCCTTCTTTTTCCAAATTAGGGATTTTCATATTTATATTTTATTTTTTTATTTGGATTAAAGTGTTGTGATTGTTGTATTGGGTTCCGTCCATTGTGATTTCATAGTAATTCCTAAATGTTTGATTTCATATGCGTTTGTTTTCATACGTGTTTGATTTTATACGTGTTTGTCATTATGATTTGTTCACTAAGTGTTTGTTAAAATGTTTTGTTTACTAAGGGTTTTTATTTTTTAGGGAACAAAATTTATGGAACCTATCCCATTATGTAAACTAATTATTAGCATTTTTTATTATACATAATGGAACCAAACAATGTTGAAAATGTCTTGGATGTCAAAAATAACTTGGGTGATTGTCCCAACAACATTTAAAACGGTGTGAATGTTGAAAACGACTTGGGTGATTGTCCAAGCAACGTTGAAAATGGCTTGAGTGTTAAAAATATATTGTGCGATTGTGCCTGAATTTGGCATGTCATTCGACTCTGAACAAGCCGCGTATGATTTTCATAATGCATATGGAAGAAGAATTGATTTTAGTGTTAGAAAATGTCATGTCAACAAAAGTAAGATTGGTAATGTAACCTCAAGGCTCTTTGTTTGTAACAAAGAGGGATTTGAGAGATCCGTTAACAAAAAATTCCATACAAAAAGTAAGGACATATTGTGAAGCCCAATTTCGTATTAAGTTTGATAAATGCTTATGTAGTTGATACTTTTAATGAATATCATAAGCATGCCCTTGTATTCCCTGAGTGTGACTATATGTCGCCATCCCAGAGAAAAATCTCTGTTACATAGGCAATTGAAGAATTGATTGAACAATCTGGGATTCCTCTTAATGTTGCTTATAAGCTTATTGGAATGGAGGCTGGTTGAAGGGCATCTCTTGGGTTCACCAAACTAGACCCAAAAAATTAGTTAAGAACGAAAAGACAAAAAAAAGTTTAGCTTATGGAGAGGCGGGTAATGTGTTGCAGTATTTTTAGAAAAAAATATCAAAAAATCCCTCATTTTTATGTGATTCAGTTAGATAATAAGAAACAGAGAACAAATATATTTTGGTCTGATGCTCAAATGATTGTAGACTATGGTCGATTTGGTAATATGATTACTTTTGACACCACCTACAAGTTAAATAAAGAGCTTAGACCATTGGCATCATTTGTTAGATTTAAACATCACAAAGAAACAATTGTGTTTGGTACAGTTTTGATGTATGATGAGACCGTTCATTCTTTCATATGGCTGTTTTAGACATTTTTAGAAGCAATGTCAAATAAGGCTCTAAAACGTATATTTACTTATCAAGATAGTGCAATGGCCTAGGCCATTCCCATTGTTTTTCCTGACACAAGTCATCGACTTTGCACGTGGTATTTGATGCAAAATGCAGTGAAATATGCAAATTCTATATTCAAGGATAAGGGGATTGAAGTTGAAGTTTTTTTTTTTTAAATTCATGTATTATATATGAATATGACAGTGAGTTTAAATTAGCATGGCAGAATATGCTTGATGAGTTGATCAACATGATAACAATTGATTGAGTTTGACTTTTAGGGTAAGAAAAAAATGGGGTTGGCCATATGTTAGGTTAACATGGGGGTGCTAGAATGAGTAATACACAACTTAGTGAATCCTTTAATGCTTTCTTAAAGGATTATATTAGCTCTGATCACATTTTATCATAATTTTTCATGCATTTTGAGAGGATACTTAATGATAAGCGGTACAAGGAGTTAGAAGCAGAATATAATTTGATCCAGAAGTTGCCTTGGTTGAAAATGTCTTTGGATTACTTAGAGCAAGTAGGAGATATTTTCACGAACAAAATTTTTGAGGAGTTCCAAGAGGAGTATATGAAATCTATACAAGTCAGATAATCGTGTACAAAATTTGAGATCATGATGGGAAATACACTAGGAAGGTCACGAAGAAGTTAAATGGTTATTTGTCTTGCAATTGTAAATTTGAAATGAAGGGCATCTTGTGCAATCATTTTTTGAAGGTGCTTAAAAAAGTGATGGACATAATGGACCTTCCTTCACAATATATCTTAAAGAGATGGACTAAAAAAGCTAAAGCCAAAAATGTGAAAGATAGGCATAACTATGATATTAAGGCAGATGTCAAATTGCATCAAAGCTTGAGGTATAGATCATTGATAACCATATTCATAGTGATAGCATGTAGAGCTTTTGAAACTGAGGAAACATATAATTTATCAATTTCAAAAGTCAATGATTTAAGTAAAAATATTGAACATATGTTAAATATTTGGTTTGCTACGCAAAAGAAAGTTAATAATGATAAACAGAGCCCATCTAACAAATGCCCTAAAAGCATCAAAATGGACCGGGCAGACAATGCAAATACGATCATAGTAAAAGGATTCAAGAAAAAGCCATGCACTAGTAAAAAAAATGGAAGGATAAAATCTCAACTGGAGTTAGGGTCGGAAAAGTCAAGCAAAATGAACAAATGAGTTAAATTTATGGGGTGTCCATCACTTGTTGGAAGAGATGTTTATGTTATTCAACCTCCGCCTTCCTTTACTATGGGTCCTATTAATGTTTCTCCTCAATTTACACATCCAAAGCATAATGTAAGTAAGTTTATCATTTTATTATTAATTTATATTGATTTGTTCTAGAAGCTCATCATTTTATTTTATTTAGATTTTATATACATTGTCCTTCTTGTAGGCAAGTAACATTCATAATTTCATGCATGTGATGTATACCCCGCAAACTAGCTATGTTGCTTTGCCTATCCAAGGTTCAAGCGGTTAGATACATGAGAACTAACATTTTTTGATTTCATCTTATTCTTTTTTTTTTTTTTTGTCATGCTATAGAAACTACTTGCATTAGTTCAATTCATTTTTTTATTTGTAGGCATTGTCTTTGCATGGGTATGAATATGTGGAGGAAACTTCAAATTTCAATACTCGTGCATTGGCTATTCAAGGTGCAAATGGCTAGGTAAAAGAGAATTAAGGTTTTTCAATTTTGCCTTCTTATATTATTTTTTTTTTTAGAAATTACTCTTTAATTTTATTTTTTATTTTTATTTATAGGTAATAACTTCAAATAGATATGGACACGTTGAGGGAGCTTTGAATTATAATAATCGCATGTTGCCTATTCAAGGTGAACATGGTCATGATATTGAGTTCCAACACTCACAAGCTTCAAATAATCTTCTAAATTCACATATTTGGATGTAGTTGTTAATATCAGAGGGACTATTTTGTTAATATACGTACAGTGGACTGCTTCACAAGTTGTTGTATGATAAATATCGGTAGATTATTTTAGAGAGGAAATACATATTTTGTAAAATATGCTGAGCTGAGCTCAGTTTGACAGGAATTATACCTTTTGAAACTATTCTGCTGAGTCATTGTTTATGTTGTCCTTGGGTTCCTTTTCTTTTTAGTTGCCATGATATTTTTATCCACTCCTTGCCACTGATGAAGTGGTTAAATTATCTCCATATGCAATTCCAATGCAAATGAATTATCTCCATATGCATTTAAATAGGTGGGTTCCTATGTCCCCAAACAAGAGGAATGCTAACAGATTGCAAACAATGAACCAGGTTCTCAAAAACAATGAACCGGTTCAGCTTGATGTGTTACTGATATAGGGCAAATACTTGGAACATATAAATTACAATATGAAGTATCTGATCATGGTAAGGTGCATGAATGGGTTGAGCTGCTTGAATCATACCTATCCGCTATGTTCAAAGATAAATCAACTTCACACCCAAGATAGTAACTTGCAAAAAGCCAGTTTCACTATAATTTCCTTTTTTCCCCTCACTTTTCGGGTAAGAATAAGAATTGCAGAAAGGTGACTCAAAATGCTGCTTCTGGTCACATCCAACACAACATGTGAAATGCTAAAACCACATGCTCAACAATTTCTCGACAAGTCAAATTACTTTTTGTAGGTATTAGCTTGAATGTTGGAGATGTTTCTGTAGGTATTAGCTTGAATGTTGGAGATGTTTCTGTAGGTATTAGTTTGAATGTTGGAGATGCCGCGGTGACTTTACCTTTCAAAATTTAAGTAAACGAGGAAATCAAACTAGCACCTACTGCAACAAGATGATTGCATGAAGAGGCAACAGACTTGGAAAAACATAAATTATCATCATTCTTTGGTCTAGCCAAAATCACTGATTAGTCCATATACCAGCCACTTCAGTGATTTGGGTGTTTCAAAATTTGTGTTTTAGAATTTCTTTTCACTTGTCAATTGGTGTTTACATCATTTTAACAATTGGTGTTTGCGAAATGAAGATAAGAACTATGGTTGAGTTCA
>BRYE01000005.1:2167500-2172500 GCA_030159115.1 Actinidia arguta var. hypoleuca | reverse complement strand
CTTAAAAAGAAAACTCCCTAATTCGATATTTTGTTGTATAGACATTGCTTATTTATTACTTCTAAAAAATGACTGTTTAGCATTTGGTAGATGCTTTTATGGCCTTGGGAAGGATAGATGCTGTTCAAAATTGTCGTACTGTTTTAACTTGTGAATATCATTTCACCTATATTAAACCTTGAACTATTTGTTATAATACATCATATATTTTTTCTTGACAACATGCGCCTAGCCTCAATGAAGCCTGTGCGGCCGCACCTTTCCTCGCACCTAGGCCCAAAGAGATCTTTGCGTGTCTCTCCTTTAATTACTATGCCTGAGAGATCCCCCTTTTTTGACATCCAGTATACGTGGAGTCCTAGTATGTTGTGAGGGTTATATACTAATTTGTTTCAAAAAAGAATTACTCAATGCCTTTATCCCACATCGGCTACCAAAAACGTCTTTTCTAACACCTTCATGGGTAAATGTAGCCCCCATATCAAGGAACTCATCTCTGAATCTGTTAGACATAAAAGCCATGTAGCTCAACACGATGTGCCCCGGGTTGTAGGGTCCTACATAAAAGATCATCTAAACACAAATGTTACCAGCCAATTGTATTTACATGATTTTGCTTGGTTCAAATTTTTCGGCCTTTTTCGTTTGATTGGTTTTGTTTGGAAATCAAGTTATGTTTGGTCCGGTATAAATACTAGCCCAAACCAAATCGAACCACGTGCACCTTAATGTCAGAGTGCCCCATGGCTGGGGCACCTATCCTGAACGGGTCTCTAGCCCTTGCTTCTGACCTAGGCTAGCATGAGAGCACATGAGACTACATGTTGTAGAAGGGATGTGCTAAGATGAGAAGCTTCTTGGTCAATTCAAGGAGGGACAGAGGGTGAGTCAAGTATGTCCAGGCAAGTATACTAGGAGTGGTTTTGAAAATTGCCCTTGACTAGCCATGTCCAAGGCTAAGGTGCCGCATATGCTGGCCTCGCAACGGGCGTGGTTTGACCTAATAGGGGAGCTGGCAAGATTTGTGGGAGTGGCTAATCGATCCACTGGTTCACCTCACAAGATTGACCAAAGGTATGTTGTACTAAGGGGATGATGGGGCGAGGTCTGGTGATGTCACAAGACCACGTGGCAGGGTGGGCCAATGTACTCGGAGGGTGTGACCTGTGATGATAACAAGACTTGACAACTTTGCTCTGAGGCAGCAATAGCCAAGGGCTCCTTTTTTCCCCCCAGTTCTTGACTGAATATCTCATGAGGTATACACACACGCACACGCACACAATGAATATGAAGAGGAGAACGCATGATTTATGGTACTGTAAGTAATGTAAGGAATATACTAAAGAATGCAGTATATTAGAATAAAATAATACAGGATTATGGATAACAGTGGTTTATCCACTTCTTTGCAGTAAAAAAGTCCCCTTCTCAATTATACATAAAATTGCATTATAGAGGTGACATCTTCTAGTTGTGTTGCTTATTCATTCAAACTTAATTGTTCTTGCAGGAAATGGATTATAACAAGCATAGTGAAAGTTCCTTCTTTGATGCCGGGGACTTGGGTTTACCTCCAATAAGAACAGACATGTTCCAAAGGAAGAGCCCATTTGCTTTTGGAGATTCTGTTCCAAGTACCCCGCTTTTTGATTCCGGCAACTCCCCACAAGCAGATAACACGTTTCAAAAGAAGAGCACATTCGCATTTGATTCTGTTCCGAGCACCCCGCATGTAGATAGCCTGTTTCAAAGCCACAGCACATATACATTCGATTCTGTTCCGAGCACCCCACATGCAGATAACCTGTTTCAAAGAAAAAACACGTACGCATTCGATTCTGTTCCAAGCACCCCGACCACCCCACATACAGATAACCTGTTTCAAAGAAAAAACACATACGCATTCGATTCTGTTCCGAGCACCCCGCAGGTAGATAGCCAATTTCAACAGAAGAGTGCATTTGCATTTGATTCTGTTCCGAGCACCCCTGTGTACAACTTTAGCAACTCCCCACAAAGGTTCAGTGAAGGGTCAGAAGAGCACGCATTTGACAGCTTTTCAAGATTTGATTCATTTAACACACATGACAGCGAATATAGTCAAGGGCTCTTCCAACCAAAAGACTCCTTTGCCAGATTTGATTCCTTCCGCAGCGCTGCAGATTCTGAGATTAGTCAAGGATTCTTTCAACCTCGGGACTATGGTAGGTTTGATTCTTTCCGTAGCACGAAAGAGTGATGATACCTGTGGTTTCCAATCTTTTGATGACACGGATCCATTCGGATCAAGCGGGCCCTTTTAGATGTCCCTGGAGAGTCAAATACCAAGGAGAGATTCGGATAATTGGAGAGCTTTCTAGTCTGATATTACATTATTTGATTGGCATTCGCTTCTTGCTTCTCATTTGAAGCCATTCGTGCTAGGTATGTGTGCGTAGGTCATACCTTGTTCTTCCATTGGACATCAAGTATGCGACAATGAGTTGAGGGTCGTGATTTGTGGATATAGCGCGTGTATGATTTTGGCTCTTTGATTCTTTTCATTCTTCTTCATCTCACGGTTATATGCTCTGAAGACCCCCATTCCTTTTCTTTCCTTTTCATTTTTTCCCTGCTGTCTTCAGGGTTAATTTGTTCTGTATTACCTAGGTATGTAAAATATATACCAGTGTATATTTTTATAAGTTGAGGGGAGCTGGTCCCAATGATCAATGTTATATTGCCAAGATTGGGGTGCGGGATCCGCTCGTGGCCAAATTTTGAAAAAAAAATGAAGTTGATCGGACATTGATGGCCACATCTTAGTTCATTCTCAAAATTATATATATCATTCATTTTTTTTATTTATGAAATATGCGATTCAATCATATGATTACGAATGCTAGCTAGATCAATACAAATTTTTGCATAGATAATGTCTTTAGCGAGAAGCAAATGAAACTATTTAGATCACACAAGGAAGCTAGGAATGGACCCCAATCCAAGTAAGTTGTTGTGCCACCCAACCTCCATATTGTCGTGTAAAATAACACATTAATAACATCCAAATTTAAATGTGCTACTTAAGATAAATGTGACGAAAATAGTGTTCCTTTCAAAACGTGTATTTTTATATATGATGGTTCCAAGAAGTGTGAGAGAGTTGCCCAAAGTGAATACTAATGGGGAGGGTACACGACACTGTACCCAATTCATGACTCACATGGTGTCAAAAGAATTGAAATTATTGAGGGTCACTGTTTAGAAAATGTCAGCTACCAAAACCCAATTATAACATAACAAACAAATCTTCTTTATTAAACGGTGTATGTTAGGTACAGTCTTTAAAATCAAGGGCTGGAATTTTGTGTTTAAATTTGTGTCAAAAAATGTGTCTCTAGAACCACCCCTATATATATAAGGTAATGTTTATGTAAATATATGCATAGATATAATTTGCTTGATAGGGATAGCATAAAAGAGAATGCTAACAGCAGTCCAGTAGTCAATGATTAAGGTGCAAAAAACACATTAAAGTCTATAAGAATATGTAAAAATCTAAAAAATGTATATTGAAAATGTAAAAATCTCTTTTGCCATATTATACGGCTTAACCAAGATTTATTGAGCTGTAATTAGCTTAACCCTAGTTTAAAAACAAAAACAATCGTATGGTAATCACACTTCTACATCAAATTTGTGTGCTATCTAGTATCTAATAGTATTGAACATGGTACCGACCTACTAAGGCCTCACATAGGGGACCTCAGAATTATGGAAAATTTCAAACTAGGTGAAGTACCATGCAACGTAATTCCTAAAATGTTCCAATCACATGTATTATGGCTAACAAGTACCAATTTTCAAAGCCAGCGTTTCAGGTGCAAAATTATAGAACCCATGTGACCTGTAATGGAACCATCACAGTTCCAACTTTGCAAATACCCAACAAGTGGGATCATTGATCGTTTACCAAACCAACTTTGCACATCAATTAAAGAAATTTTATATGCCATTGCCAAAAAAAAATCTACTTTGCTAGCTAGGAAGGATTATGAATCACATTATCACACCACAAAACCCAAGAAAACAAAACCAACCAAACTTATTTTGATAAACAGAAACCAAATAATCCCAAATCACATACCTTTTCTTTACAAGTTTCTAAATTAAAAATAGGACACTCCAAACTTTTACCAAAATTAACTGCTAACTTGGAAAAAGAATATTGTTGTTGATCAAGCTTTCGTGGCAAAAATCTCCAAGAGTGAAGACCAAGTTCCAGAGACTGCTAAAACCAAACCTAGAACCACAATTGCCCCATCCAAAGCCATCCCACCCAAACCCAGCCCCTCTTTGTGCACTATCAAGTGAAACAAAGCAGGCAAAACAAACGCCAACACAATGCACACACTACTGCCCACCAGAGACAAGAAATCAGTAAAATTGGGCACCAAAAGAGCCACCAAACTCACCATCAACACCACCACCCACCTCAGCCACAGACAGTACCTAGCTTCACAAAACCTCCTCTCCACCACCTCATAAACTGGGTTCATCATCAGAGGAAAAGTGAAGAACAAGTTCACACACAAACCCAACTGAACCAAACTGCTCACCAAGCCCTGCCCGAAATTAGTAGTGATTATGTCTTTGGTCTCTTCCCCAAAAGCAAAGTACCCCAATGCTCCAAAAGCTCCATACATCAAACAAATGAAAGTCATTGTCAGACCCAGAATTTTCCCGTAATTTTGCTTGTCTTTGGTCTCCGATTCAAGCGGTAAAACCATCCCAATCCCTTCAAATGCATACACAGCCACGCCCAAACCATAGAAGAACACAGAAAATCCCCCAAAAGCCTGCAAGACAGGCCTCTGTTGCAAGAAAATCATCACATCTTCCACCATCACCACACCCATGGCACCCAAATCAATCACGTCGGCGAAAATGCTCAGAGGGGCCAAATGGGTCAGTGTGGGAATCGAATTCAACCCCAATTGGAAGGGAAAACAAGCCCA
>BRYE01000005.1:2160000-2165000 GCA_030159115.1 Actinidia arguta var. hypoleuca | reverse complement strand
TAGGAGAAAAAAAAATGGATGGAGATTAAAATATTAGAAAAATGGAATCTATTTTGTGAAAATGTTTTTTTGTTTCCGATTACTTCATTGTGTAATAACTTATCCATTTCCTTTTTACCCTCAAACAAGTTTATTTCAAGGATCCGTTTGGTAATACTTAAAAATTAAACTTTTTTTAAGCTTGCTAAACCAAAAAAATAAGATTTTTTTGGTTTTTATGCTTTTCTGACTTTACTTTATTAAAAAAAATAAAAAAGCAAAAATAGAAAAGTAAAAAAGCTAATTTTTTTTAATTTTTTTACTTATAAACTTAAAAAAAACTGGTACCAAACGAGTCTAAGAAAAATGAAATGAAATGAATTGAATTTTTATTTTTATTTTTTTATTCATCATTTGAGTTGATGAACCAAACTAAATAGTTCTCTGAGTCAAAGAAAACTGCTTTTAAAATTGCAGTAAAAAGATTGAGTCTCATTTCCCTCTGTACAACAGTACAAAAGGGTATTAGAAAAACTCAAACTCAGTCAAATTATCTTCTTTTTTGGGTGATTTACAACAACCTCTCTTGAAGTTTCTACAATATGAAGGACTTCCCTTAAAGTTTCTGAAATAATATTAACCACCCATTTAACTTCACTTGTCTATCTCAAATTCTCCATTTCTTAGATTTTCGTAAACTTAGATAGATGGAAAATGACGATATCACCCACTCATTTTTTAAATACCAACTTTACCCTTTTAAAAATAAAAAATAATCTTATTTAGTACATTTTCACCCATTATGCAAATTATATAGTAACATGTATCATTTCATAAATTCTTATGTCCATGATTGATTTTTGGCCGTAGTTGTTGATTTCTAGACTTAAGTATACCCTAATACTGGGTTCAAGAATTAGTTTTTGACCATAGATTGTTTTGTTAGAGTCAAGAATGATGAAGTTTGTAGAGTTGGTGAGATAGACCGTTCCGTAGGTGACAGACACATGTACATAAAAGTTATCCAAAAAATTAACGAAGACCTAGCCTCTTGAAGTTCGTTAAGTTTTGATTCTCCCTCAGTTTTCCTTGCCAAAATAAACTCGCCCCCCTTCTCTCTCTCTCTCATTTTTTGTTATGTTGGTATGTCTTTTCTCAAGCCAAGCACTTCTCTCTCGGTACATTTCTCTCATTTTTTTGGCGGTGATTTCATCCAAATCCTCCCAAGCAAAAAAATAAATAAATAGAATTTTATATATAATTCTTACTTTTAAGTAAAAAAATTCTAATGTGAACTCCGAGGTATAATTCTTAATTTTAAGTAAATCATTAGTAGTACAATAAAAATAATATATTAAATGTGTCTTTTGATTATAATTAGAGATGTTATTTTTCAAAAATAAGTAATAGATATTGAAGTGTAAACATTATTTATAATATTTATAATATATCTTTGAATAACACCACAAAAAGTTTCTCAAGCTGCAACTGCTCTTTTTAATTTTTTTAATATGTGCCAAAGATGCATGTATATTTTTCCAAATTGGAAAAAATATATATATATTTTTTATTTTTGTCTTTCCTAATTTTTTTGCATCTTTTGACCAAATCTTTTTACTTTTTTGGTTTGTCTTAATTAGAAAATAAAAAAATTATTTTTTTAGAAATTATCTAAAATCCAAATTAATCCAAATAACACATTAATTTGGACTTCATTGATTTATTTTTTTTGTAAAAACAAATTCTTTTTTGAAATATCAAAAAACAATTGAAGAAAAATTATTAATAAAAAATAAATAAGATAAATAAATGCAAAAAGAAGACAAGAGTATTTTGAAAATAGTAAGAATCATTAATGAAGGATAATTGTCAAAGTTAACAAAGGTTTAGTTGGTTGAACTTTCTCGCATATGAAGTGGTCCAAATCAACAGCCTAGCAATCTCACCATTCTTGAAACTAGCAAAATTGAAACTCTAGTAATTGAGTAAAAGTAATGAGGGTAAAAATGTAAATGACCAATTTTGATTGGCCATATCAGCAGGGAGTTTCTAAATGCAAACCAATTTGGTTTCAATACAAGTCAAAAACAACTGAATAATCTTTTATTACTATTCTGTCCCTAAATAAAATTACCATTAAAGACACAGGCCATTTTTGAGAACAGCCCACCACTTCTCGACAAAGCCACCCACATCATCCCACCTCCACGAGCCATCACCGCCACCACAATCCACCGTAACCACTGTTCCCTAACATCTGAAACTAAAAAAGAGAAGAAAAGAAAAGAATTTGATATGTTGTTTACATAAATAAATGGGTAGTCTGCTCAAGAAGTGGGAGAGTGAAAGACTCGGGTTGAAGAACGAAAGGATTGATGGCTTCAAACTCAGCGAAGATTCCAAGACTACAATCATCAAGAAAGGCATCAAACCCAACCTGTCGTGCATGGATTCATCATGAGGCTGCGTTTTGTCTCGAAATTCTCCATCTTCGGGTTCAAATTGGAGAATCCGTCGCTGCGGCCGAGGGACGCCAGGTTGAGATCAAGCGACAGAAAGGGTAGGGGGGGACCGTGGCGATCGGCATCGCGTAGCTCAAGGACTCGATGATGATGCGCCTACTGGGGTTCCAAGCGACGGCAACGGCGGCGATCTTGATGTGATAGGTGATGGCGATGAGTTTGGAAGTGGTGGGGAAATAGGTCTTAACCTTGGTGTCGCGGGAGGGAGGGGCTGAACGATGGTGGGAAAGGGGTGTTGGGGATGGGTGGAGATGGAGGTTGAAGATGAGGATATAATTGGAAATATGTGGTTTGTATAGAGACAAAATCAAACTCCTTAAATTAGGGTGGTTTGTTCTGTGGTTTCCAAGGATGGGATTAGGTTTTTTCGAAAGCGCGTCTCACGGTCTCAATTTCAAACGAGTAAGTTCTAGATGCGGCCGCGACAGTTTCGAATAACGGTTGGAGGTTTAGGATGCGGCGACTAGGGCTTTGGAGTGTTTGGAGCAATGGTCACGATCCGAGGCGGCAACGATTAGGATTTCAATATGGAAAGGGGTTGGGATCGGCGGGAGCTAGGTGAAAGGCAGTGGTACTGGGTGTAATACTTCGAAATTTAATTTTTTTTTATTATAATAAAAAAATTATGTAAATACGCTAGTAAATTTTTTGTGATTTCCTGAATTTTTGCGATGACATAATTTTTATCTAAAAATATTATTTGATAAAACAAAATAAGAAATTGGATACATATTCCATTTTGGAAAACATGTTAATCATGAGATATTGATTTGACATGTTAGTAAAAATTGACCACATGTGGTGTGAGATGAGCCACGTGGGGAGAGAAGACAAAGAAAGTGGAGAAAGAAAGATTGGGACTCGGGAGATAAAAGAGAAATTATATTATATGGTGAGTTATAATCATAAAAGGTAGGATATGAAATTAACGGTAAGATAATATTTGATTGAGGTGAAATTTGAGTATGTTGTTCATGATTGATAGATTAATATATTTAATGGTTTTGAAAATAATTTGAGATAAGTAAGAGTATACAATATGTCTTTTAAACTCCGGAGTACTTTTCTAAAATATTCGATTTTATATTCTTCTTAAATATGTGTGCCATCTGTTGAAATCTATGATATTTTATTGGAATCATAATATTGTTGATGGCTAAAATACTATGGAATTTATTATTACATTAATTGAGTGAACTCGTCAATAACTTTACTAAGGATCGAAAAAACAAAAGAAGTTAGGAGACGTAGGTAATGTACCAAGAAACACTGAGTACGAGTTCCTTCAAAAATTGATGATTCGTTGAGCTCTTTTAGATTTGTTGTTGAGTCATTATTGAATTGGGCATATTCTTATCATATTGTATATTCCTTACTTAAAATGATTGTTCAGACAGACGTGAAAAACGGGTAGTATGAGAAGAGTTGGATAAAATATTTGAAGACTTTTGATAATTTTGTATTAATTTGTTAGGAGATATTGTAAAAACAAATATTTGAAGACTAATGTAAATTTGAGAAAAACAGTGCTCTGATTTGTATATAAAGGAGCACGATTATTAACGGCACATTGTGTTAGAGAGAAATATGGGATGGGTTGATATTAACGGCACATTGACTCCGAGGGCAAACAAGCTCTAAGATCTTAGAATTCTAACAATTTAAAAAAGTATTACCATTGAAGTGCAACTATCTTTAACCGAGCTTATATCTTGTCAAATACACTTGTAAAAAGGATTGCTCTTTATCATTTGCCCAAGGATTCGAAATTGACTATCTAAACATTAGCGGTCGCCTAGGGCTTGATCATAGCCATGATGGTGTGGTTCTTCCCATTCTGAGAACTACCTTCATCTATTCTGGGCATGTACTCCAATGCAATTCCATTCTAAGTGCACGGTTAAGTACATTCTGTACTTTCTTGGTTTTACGGTAATCTATAAGACCAAACTAAGTGTATATTCCTTATAGCTCGATGATTTTTCACAATGGTCAAACTCCTTTCCGAGTATTGAAAGATCAATTGTTACTATGAACTGTTACCCTAGATACATTTTCTCGATTTCTTCCCCTATTTTGAATGACCTATATCTTGTCCTCCTGTTCGCAAGGTTACACCTTATATATCTTACTGGCTTGGAAAAGTAATACATTATCCCAAGATTATATATTGAACATACTACCGACTAATCTATCATTTCCCTTCTCTGGCAGAAAGGTTTTGGTGCTGAAGGTGAATGTTTAAAGGAGGGTCCAAACAATACAAATCATTATCTATGCTTCGTTACTACAATGGTTACTATGTTTCTCTGCAGCAAATGTATTGCTGGTTTTGATCCCCCCTCTCCCTTCCATCTCTATATTTGCTACATGCTCTTGTTTGTTAATTCTATAGGTAAACATTTCTTTTTGCAGTAATGTAATAATGGTTCTAGTGGGCTTCCAAGATATGTTCCTTATAAAGATTCTACTGGACTTGTGTGTGCTCATTCAACTAGA
>BRYE01000005.1:2150000-2152500 GCA_030159115.1 Actinidia arguta var. hypoleuca | reverse complement strand
CACAATTATGTGTAATGCATTATTTTTAACTATTTTTAATATATTACCCCCGTAATATTTACCGCAACGATCATAACATATACAAAAATAGATCGTAATATTCACCACAATGATCATAACATTTTTTAAAGACACGGTGTGTACTACAGACTTTACCACTGAACTATACTCCAGAACCAAAACTAACACTCTTGTTGAACTCAATTCTATACGACTACAGTTAGAAGCTCTCGTTGATTCTTTACCACCGTTGCTTCCATTTGAAGCCCTCTTCAGCAGCCTTCTCTTGGACCGGTTCTTCACGTCCTCTTCCTTCTCGTCAACAAACGAGAGGAATGTCTGGGGACGTGCTGACTGTGACCTGCTGGCAATAGACTCAGACTCCTCAGCATAGTGGCGGTTGAATTGGCGTACTATAAGGACGAAATAGACAAATAGCACAAGCAAGCAAGCCAATCCGCATAGAAGGAAGAGGTCTGAAAAGCTTCTTAGTTGGAGATGGTCCACCTCGAGCTTCTCACCATGTGAATTGCAAGCACTTCTCATTAGCCACTTGTCGTGTATTCGTTGGATCTCTCCATTTTTGGATAGTTTCAGAATGGCGGTCGACATGTCGACTGCGAAAGGCCTGTAAGGAACAAAAGCATGCAAGTTGCTTCGCTTAGCATATTGGTGCAGAATAAAAGGCTAACCACCGCCCAATATGGTTAATTGATAAAGTGTATTGATTAACATGACAAGTCAATAAATAGTGGAATTGCGTTGTAAATATCCGTACCAATGTACATTAACTACTACCCAGCAATATTGCAGAGACGAAATTATAATACTTAGCATTCACGTATGCAACCCCAACTTGTGAATCATAGAGCTTATTGGGATGGTTTGAAGTCCTAATGTTTTGTTTTTCCTTCGGGAAAAAGCAATTAGTTATATATTTACCAATAATTTTTGAGTCTCACTATTATGAATTGCAGCTACCATTCACCTGTTTCTCTCTGCCGATTGTAAAAAGCTCCAAAAGTTCACATTTATCAAAAGAATAACTGAAACTTCATTCTTATGAGCTTTTGTACAATGCTGTCAGATGGACAAACCCTAATTAGGTATATGTAGTCAAGTACTCTTCTCACAAATCCAACTTATGAGTCCTAGGACTTATTAGGATGGTTTGAAGTCCTAATCCCTTGTCTTGGCCTTGGAATAACTTGTAAATTGAGTGATCTGATTCAAGACTCATTGCTGCGATTCTAGGGTCGCAAATGAACCTGTAGGCTAAAACATATTTGAAGCTTGTTAATTTACTAATCTCATATCTTAATCAATTTGATAGGCTAACGAGGATGATAGCATTATACGGCAAAAAAAAAACCAAGATCTTTGAGGTTGGTTCATAGTCAGGTGACAAAACAATAGGCGACAACAGATCATTAAAACGACGTTAACCAGTAGGAGAAAATAATAGGTATGCGACAATTGTTACATGGAGAATCACATATTAATGGTGACATGGCGACTAGAGTTAGGCGATCACGATAGGACGGCGATCAGAGAGATTATTGGTAGTACTTTTTCAAGTGCTTGGCATTCCAAGGGTTGGGAAGTTTCTTCCCACACATGTCTTCCAACCAATAAATCCCTGGTCTGACGATTTTGATAACTTTGTACGGCCCTTCCCATGTCGGACCTAGCTTCCCAGAATTGAGCTCTTTGGTCACCAATGTGACTTCCCTCAGGACGAAGTCGCCAGGTTAGAATGGCTTATGTCTACCCTTCTATTGAAGTACTTGTCAATTTGATGTTTGTAGGCAGCCTGACAAACTTGTGCACGTTCTCTCTTCTCGCCCAAGAGATCAAGATTGAGCCTTCATTGTATCTCGTTAATCTCCTCATTGAAATTTTCCATTTGAAAAGTGGGCATCCCTATTTCCACTAATATGACTGCCTCCGTCCCATATACTAGCTAGTATGGTGTCTCACCTTTTAGGATTCTGCTTGTAGTGTAATAGGCCCACAACATGCTTGGGAGGTCGTCTGTCCATCCTCTGGATTTATCCATCTTTGTCTTCAAATTCCTCAATATCGTTCTGTTGGTAACTTCTACTTGGCTATTCACGTGGGGATGACTTGGTGAAGAAAAGTGATTGGCGATGACGAGATCAAAACAAAATGCTTTAAACTTATCATTGTCGAATTGTTTTCTATTGTCAGAGACTATTACTCTTGGGATTCCAAACCGACATGTGATGTTCTTCCAAACAAAAGCTTTGATGCTCTTCTCGATGATATTGGTGAGTGGCTCCACCTCGACCCATTTAGTGAATTAGTCTATGGAGACTGGCAATAACTTTTTTTGCAATGGCACTTGAGGAAGTGGCCCGAGTATAAATATCCTCCATTGGACAAATGGCCATGGACTACTCATTGGAACCATCTCCAAAGGGAGTGGCTAATTGGAGCGAACATTTGGCATTTATTGCATTTTTGGGACAACATTGTT
>BRYE01000005.1:2137500-2140000 GCA_030159115.1 Actinidia arguta var. hypoleuca | reverse complement strand
TAATAGCTTTAATTTTTATAGTTATTGTAGTAGCATTATTGTATATTGAGCCCACTAGTGGCATTTTATAGTTTTATGTTTGGGCCTTATTTTGGCAATGTTTCCATCTCTGACATTATTAAACTTGATGTGTTTCTTTTTTTAAAGACATTTTCATTGAATCAAAAAACAACGAAGTGATGTTTCATCACTTAGCTATGGAGGATTTAGAAATGCCTTTCTAAAATAAAATCAAAACACGTTGATTAGTAATGGTAGGTAGATGGATTGTATGTTAGTTATTTCAGTTGTAGAGATCTGGCTATACCATTAATGTATTATCATTGCCGTTGTTGCTATTGTTACTGTTGCTATTGTTTATCATATTGATTATGAGATGGGTGTACTATCAAACTGTCCAATTTTCAAAAGAGACTTTGCCAAAAATTTTAAGAATTTCAAGAGTTTGAATTATTTTAATAATTAGTTTACTTCTCCGGGTTGTGGATACTGGGGTGTGACGAACCCACACATCTTTAGGTAATTTTGAGTTGAAATGTATTTACTTTTTTGAGCTTAATAACATCATATAATTATTTGTTCAAAACTATTAAGAAGTGTATGACGTTGATAATAATGCAGGTGTATCGTCAGGCTGCCTAATTTTCGAAGGAGATTTTGCAAATTTTTTTAAGAATTTCAAGAGTTGGAATTATTTTAATAATTAGTTCATTTCTTTGGATTGTGTGTACTGGGGTATAACAGACCCACCCATCTTTTAAGGTGGTTTTGAGTTGAAATGTATTTACTTCCTCTCAACTCCCTAGAAGACTATGTAGAGGCCGATGTCTCGAGTATAAGTCGTATAGGGATGAGTTTCCTAAGGTTTGTCAAGTTATTGTAAACCAATGAGTGTTAGTTACGAGAAATTGTGATGTTAGCTATGAATAAAGTGAAGTCAGATAAAAAAATAATAATAATAACTTTGGATCAAAATCAAAGTGTTATGTGAGTTGGGGGTTATGAAGTGTAACTTTAAATATGAAGAACGGTGTGTATTGTATCCAGATCCTAATTCCTAAGTGAAGACCACTGTCATTCTAATTTAAGCTTAACTAGGATCAAGAGGACCTAAATTATTCCTGGCAATAAAGCCTAGGAAAAATTTCAATTCCTTGAATTTAAAGTGAGACTATTTATGGTGGTATACTACTAGCTTGTGAGGCTATCGAACAAATGTGTAAATGAGAGGTAAACAAGAAAAATAAGGGAAATTACATCTTATAAACCTGAGAGTTTGATACCATTCTCATACTAAACACTGGTGTTTCAATTGTATCAATTTAAACTCTATTTTTTCAGCGAGTTCCAACGTAAACCCTCCATCAAACTCCGTCGTTGAGAGGGGGGCTTCTCTGAAACAGAGTCCCGGAATCTTCATGATCAGATTCCCCAACGTCGGGCAAAAACATTAATCTAACACGACTAATTAACAATTATTTGATAGTCTTACCTTTTGATTTTGATTTTTCTAGTGTCGATGTTGTTGTTCTTTTCCATCTTCTCTCTCCACAAACCATTTCTCTATCCCTCTTTCATAAAGTTCTGAGTTTAATTTACTGATGCTTATGTTCTAAATTTTCAATGAAATTTAACGGTAGAAAAAGAATAAGTATTGGGGATGGCCATAGTAATATCTCATTTGGCTGGTTATGTAAACAAGTATTGGCCTTGTGTTATGTGCGGTTAAGTGATTATAATGTCTAAACTATTTTATCTAATTATTTAATTAAATTTAATATAAATGTATACTTTAATTTATTTTTTATAACTTTATTTTAATATGCCCAACTTATTATTTGTTTTGTTCGTACGACAAAAGATTGGATAAATGAGAAGAAAATGGTTACTTATTTTTCATAAAAAATAAAATTTGTGTGTGTTCATTGGTAATGTAGCTGAAAAGAAAATAATATAAACTGATTATTGATTTGATTAATTGGGTAGTTCAAATGTACAGGTTTGGAGGAAATGTTTATTTGCCTATGGATTTGAAATATATGTTGTATGTGTTAATTCTTTGTTTCTTTCTATTTGTACTTTTTATTTGACATCATTTCCTTGAGACGTTTTCTCTCTCAAGAAAACTTTAATTGTAGGTCCTTCTTTCCATTTTCGTTATTTAACATTACTTTTTCTAGAGTTTTTTTTTTAAGGGAAGTTTTAATAGTTTAATTTATAGTTTAATTTAGTAAAATAACTAAAAAATAAATGAGGAAAAAGGGTTTATTAAGAAAATACCATGTAAGAAAGAGAAACAATGAGAAGACCTCTTCTTATTTTAAAAAATTATATTTGTATAGTATATAGTATAGATGAGTCCATGGACTGTTAGTTTGGTGTACAATAAACTATTGTTGCATTAATAAGATCAAGACAATTCAAGTTGGAGTGGGGATTGCATGCTATGCCCATGTTCACATCATGGTGCTGCCCACGTGATATTGGTCCATAAAGAGTC
>BRYE01000005.1:2127500-2130000 GCA_030159115.1 Actinidia arguta var. hypoleuca | reverse complement strand
CCCTAAATAACTTCGGCGGCCGTTTTCATTGTTTCTGTATTTCAACTTGGCCAGGCAGCTTATGACCGCCATCAACCACTAGTCAACCACCGCAGGTGTCTATCTTTGATTTTTTTTTTCTTCAATTTTTCATCTACGCCCCCACAATTGGTGTTATCAATGGGAAATTGATCATAAACATCTGCAAAAACCAATTCTTATGGCATCTCAAAGCAATGAAGGTAGAAGTGGTCTTGAAAACTGACGGGAACACCCTCTTGTGCCTAGAACTTAGAGCAATATGGGGCATAAAATACTGGCCGATGCCCAGTCATGTTGGTTGCTCCCCGAAGGTGAAGAAGACAACCGAGATGTCACTATAAGATGCCTAGAAGCTCAAATTACAGGTCCTAGTGGCCGACAATCTAATAAATCCAACCCTTGGGGCTGGTTAGGGTGATTCGAGGTGAGGTCCACCAGATGAGAAGACCCATCTCGGGGCAACAAGAAGGGAAAACAAGTTGAATTCTCCTACATTGAGTTTGAAGTCCTAAGTGATAGTAGAACCATAGCATCGGGTAATTGAAGGGTACCACCGTGCTGAACCCACTCCGGTGTGGACCTTCGTTAGACCCTCAATGCCAAATGAAGTTGAGAAGATGGGGATTTGCGGGCAAAGCTGCTTGCCAAGGCAGCATTGGCTGTAAAAACCATTGTCCCGGTGAGGTCAATAACTAGGATTGCCAAGTTCACACCAAGAGAATAACTCCCGAGATACCAACCCCTTTCGCACTCAATATTGAGGGAATAGATCTCCCGGAGAAGTTCAATCCCCCAAAGTTCACTTTGTATAATGGAAAGTCAAATCCAAGGTCACACATCAGTCATTTCAGACAGGTAATGGCACTTTGAAACCATCTTGATGAACTCATGTGTAGTATGTTTCCATTGAGCCTAGGTGACCTCAAGCTAAAATGGTTTGACAAGCTCCCAGCAGGGTCCATCAGGAGCTTTTTCCAACTTTCTGAGTCATTCGTGGCTCGGTTTGTGATCAAAACCCAGGCATCGAAAGGTGTAAGCTCTTTTCTAACGCTCCGCAAGGGCAAAAACGAGATGCTTTGCAACTACAAAAAATGCTATTGGGAGCTCTACAATGAGATTGAGGAATGCTCAAAAAAGTTTTTCGTGGTCAGCTACAAGCTCAAGCTGACCCAAGGGAAAACATTATGGGAAGACCTAACGCTTAACCCTCCAACCGACCTCCAAGACCTCATGTCTCCGATGGAAATGTTTGCTCGGCTTGAGGATAACGTCAGGCAAACGAAACGAGCATCGGGATCTTCTTCGTGGGGAGATGGCTCATTCATGAAGCGAAGATGTCTCCGATGGAAATGTTTGCTCGGCTTGAGGATAACATCAGGCAAACAGAATGAGCTTCGGGGTCTTCTTCGTGGGGAGATGGCTCATTCATGAAGCGAAGAGAAAGTATAGAAGACCATGAAGATTGGGTGAGGTAGGGCATCAATGTGGTTTTCGAGGAACCAATTTACAAAATCCTCACTCGGATCTGAGATAAGCCATATTACAACTCTGGGATAAAATACTAAGTACCATTTCTAGCTGAGTTAGGGCAAGCACCGTTGCTGGACTATAGTAAGGTCGACGGGGTCTCTACACTAGAGCTTGGTCGAGCCATGATTCGCTCCCAGAAGTGAATTTTTTTTCACAAGTGTACGGGTCGCGAAGTAGTAATAAAAACTCAAAGTACGAGTATCGATCCCATGAGGAGCAATGCCAAGGTGAACACAAGAAAACTAAAACACTACGATTCAGTCTTAACTTAATCCTAGCTTATACTTCTAAAAATAAAAAATCTTGTATTTGAGTTTTTGATAGATTAAAACTAATTCTAAATTACGAAAGCAATTAAAATTGATTTAAACTTAGTAATAGAAACGATTCAGAATCAAATGATCCAATCAATTGAGTTTCTCGGAATTCTAATGGAGGCTTCGTATAACTCAAATCCTTCGACTACGTCGTGACTCTCGAATTCAGAAGATTTAACTTTTAAAATAATATTTCTTTCAATCTTCAACTTCTAGAATAAATCTGGTTGTTACAATCAAGGACGTGCATCATCGATTCACACAGTACATATATTAAACCTAACTCACGCATAAACGTTACAAGGCAGCATATATACTTAGTATGTCATTCACGGCATAAACATTACCGAACATAATAGGACGAACAAGTTTTTGAAAATATCTAGAATGAAGAAGAAGAAGAACAAGATCTAACGATGAAAACAATTTATCTCAATTGTTCATTCTCAATTTCCAATCGATCTCGAGCTGAGAAAGTTAGCCACTCATGGTCAATGAAAACATATAACGATTTATTGAAAGCATTATGATATGTAAAAACTAAGAATGAATAATTAAAACTGGAGAACTTAAATTAATTGTAAAAAACGTGTAGAAAAATAGCAATACTTGAATAAAAACTTGAATTGAAT